>RJWK010003234.1:0-65143 GCA_004363435.1 Platanista minor
TTTTTTTGTTCTTCTTTCTCTAATTGCTTTAGGTGCACGGTTAGGTTGTTTATTCGAGATGTTTCCTGTTTCTTAAGGTAGGATTGGATTGCTATAAACTTCCCTCTTAGAACTGCTTTTGCTGCATCCCATAGGTTTTGGTTCGTCGTGTCTGCATTGTCATTTGTTTCTAGGTATTTTTTGATTTCCTCTTTGATTTCTTCAGTGATCACTTCGTTATTAAGCAGTGTATTGTTTAGCCTCCATGTGTTTGTATTTTTTACAGATCTTTTCCTGTAATTGATACCTAGTCTCATAGAGTTGTGGTCAGAAAAGATACTTGATACAATTTCATTTTTCTTAAATTTACCAAGGCTTGATTTGTGACCCAAGATATGATCTATCCTGGAGAATGTTCCATGAACACTTGAGAAAAGTGTGTATTCTGTTGTTTTTGAATGGAATGTCCTATAAATATTAATTAAGTCCATCTTGTTTAATGCATCATTTAAACCTTGTGTTTCCTTATTTAGTTTCATTTTGGATGATCTGTCCATTGGTGAAAGTGGGGTGTTAAAGTCCCCTACAATGATTGTGTTACCTTCAATTTCCCCTTTTATGGCTGTTAGTATTTGCCTTATATATTGAGGTGCTCCTGGGTTGGGTGAATAAATATTTACAATTGTTATATCTTCTTCTTGGATCGACCCCTTGATCATTATGCAGTGTCCTTCTTTGTCTCTTGTAATAGTCTTTATTTTAAAGTCTATTTTGTCTGATATGAGAATTGCTACTCTAGCTTTCTTTTGGTTTCCATTTGCATGGAATATCTTTTTCCATCCCCTTACTTTCGGTCTGTGTCTCTAGGTCTGAAGTGGGTCTCTTGTAGACAGCTTATCTATGGGTCTTGCTTTTGTACCCATTCAGCCAGACTGTGTCTTTTGGTGGGAGCATTTAATCCGTTTACATTTAAGGTGATTATCAATATGTATGTTCCTATTCACATTTTCTTAATTGTTTTGGGTTTGTTATCGTAGGTCTTTTCCTTCTCTTGTGTTTCTTGCCTAGAGAAATTGCTTTAGCATTTGTTGTAAAGCTGGTTTGGTGGTGCTGAAATCTCTAAGCTTTTGCTTGTCTGTAAATGTTTTAATTTCTCCATCAAATGTGAATGAGATCCTTGTTGGGTAGAGTAATCTTGGTTGCAGGTTTTTCTCCTTCATCACTTTAAATATGTCCTGCCATTCCCTTCTGGCTTGAAGAGTTTCTGCTGAAAGATCAGCTGTTAACCTTATGGGGATTCCCTTGTGTCTTATTTGTCGTTTTTCCTTTGCTGCTTTTAATATGTTTTCTTTGTATTTAATTTTTGATAGTTTGATTAGTATGTGTCTTGGTGTGTTTCTCCTTGGATTTATCCTGTATGGGACTCTCTGTGCCTCCTGGACTTGATTAACTATTTCCTTTCCCATATTAGGAAAGCTTTCAACTATAATCTCTTCAAATATTTTCTCAGTCCCTTTCTTATTCTCTTCTTCTTCTGGAACCACTATAAGTTGAATGTTGGTGTGTTTAATATTGTCCCAGAGGTCTCTGAGACTGTCCTCAGTTCTTTTCATTCTTTTTTCTTTATTCTGCTCTGCAGTAGTTATTTCCAGTATTTTATCTTCCAGGTCACTTATCCGTTTTCTGCCTCAGTTATTCTGCTATTGATCCCGTCTAGAGTATTTTTAATTTCATTTACTGTGTTGTTCATTTTTGCTTGTTGCATCTTTAGTTCTTCTAGGTCCTTGTTAATTCTACTTCCAAGGTTTTGGATCATCTTTATTGTCATTATTCTGAATTCTTTTTCAGATAGACTGCCTATTTCCTCTTCATTTGTTAGATCTCGTGGGTTTTTATCTCGCTCCTTCATCTGCTGTGTGTTTCTCTGTCTTCTCATTTTGCTTAACTTACTGTGTTTGGGGTCTCCTTTTTGCAGGCTGCAGGTTCGTATTTCCCGTTGTTTTTGTTGTCTGTCCCCAGTGGCTAAAGTTGGTTCAGTGGGTTGTGTAGTCTTCCTGGTGGAGGGGACTAGTGTCTGTGTTCTGGTGGATGAGGCTGGATCTTGTCTTTCTGGTGGGCAGGTCCACGTCTGGTGGTGTGTTTTGGGGTGTCTGTGGACTTATTATGATTTTAGGCAGCCTCTCTGCTAATGGGTGGGGTTGTGTTCCTATCTTGCAGTTGTTTGGCATAGGGTGTCCAGCACTGTAGCTTGCTGGTCATTGAGTGATGCTGGTGTTGAGATGGAGATCTATGGAAGATTTTTTTGCCGTTTGATATTATGTGGAGTTTGGAGGTCTCTTGTTGACCAGTGTCCTGAAGTTGCCTCCCCCACCTCAGCACAGCGCTGACTCCTGGCTGCAGCACCAAGAGCCTTTCATCCACACGGCTGCCTGGACATCCCTCTCTGGAGGGGCTCCCAGAGGCTCTCAGCCCACCCAGACCTGGGGAAATCCCTAGCTCTGACCTCTTTTTGAAGGGTTTGTGTCCTGGAGCTCGGGAGGCAGGGACAGAACAAACAATCTTAAGATGTGTGTGGAACCACAAACGACCCAGAAGAGCCAAAGACACCTGAGGAAGGAGAACGGGCTGGAGGCATCTTACTCCCTGTCTTCAGACTTCATTACGAAGCTCCAGTCACCAAAACAGTGTGGAATTGTCACAAAAACAGGCACACAGACCAGAGGAACAGAGAAGAGAGCCCAGGAATCAACCTACAGGTTTGTGGTCAGTTAATACACAAGAAATGAGCCAAGAACATACACCAGGGAAAGGACAGTCCCCTCAATAAACGGTGCTGGGAAATCTGGATGCCACTTGACAAAGAACAACACTGTACTCTGTCTGCATCACACACAAAAGGGGCCAAAAATCCAGTTTTCCACATCAAGCCCTTCCTCTCCTGGGTCCTCTGAAGGCCAACACCCTCAGCGGTCAGCAACACACAGGAACCTTCTGCCCACTTTTCCTCACCTTCTCCCTCAGCGGCATCACCTCCCGGCAGGTCCTGAGGAGACCGGGCTCCTCTCAGCATGAAGTGGACTCCCCGGTGTCCCAAAGCTGAAGCCCCAGGGGGTCCTGAGGAGACACAGCTTCCATTAGTGTGGAATTGACCCTGGGGTGGCCTGAAGCCCAGCCATCAGCGTTGACTCAGCCCAGCATGTTCCAGAAGCCAAATCCCCAGCAGATCCTGAGGAGACAGGGCTCCTCTCAGCATGAACATGAACAGCATGATCTGAACAGACATCCCACCAAAAAAGATATACAGATAGTAAAAATCATACAGAAACAAGCTCAACATCATATACCATTAAGGAATTACAAATTAAAATCATGAGCTATCACAGCACACCTAGTAAGACTGCTAAACTCCAAAAATATGACAATACCAATTACTAGTGGGTGAGAAGCAAAAGGAACTCTTCCTCATAGCTGGGGGGATGCATGTGCACCCACTTTGTAAGACAATTTGGCAGTTTTTTCTAAAGCTAAACAAGTCTCACATTGGGATCCAACAATCATGCTTCCAGTATTTAGGCAACTGCTTTGAAAATCTATGTCCACGTGCAAACAAGGATGCAATTATGCACAGCAGCACTTCCACAACGGCTGAAAGCTTGAAGCAATCAGGACACCCTTCCAAAGATGAATGCATACGCAAATTGGGGTCCATCCACGTCAAGGCCAGTAGAATATGCCACCCCAAAATATGTTGCTCTGGCATAAGGATTATTGGTCTGCTTTTTTTTTTTTTTTTTTTTACAAAAGGGCTTCCTTGGTGGCTCACTCGTTAAGAGTCTGCCTGCCAATGCAGGGAACACAGGTTTGAGCCCTGGTCTGGGAAGATCTCACATGCTGCAGAGCAACTAAGCCTGTGCACCACAACTACTGAGCCTGTGCTCTAGAGCCTACGAGCCATAACTACTGATCCCGTTTGCCGCAGCTACTGAAGCCTACATGCCTAGAGCCTGTGCTCCACAACAAGAAAAGCCACCACAATGAGAAGCCCACCCACTGCAATGAAGAGTAGCCCCTGCTCGCCACAACCAGAGAAAAGCCTGCATGCAGCAACGAAGACCCAATACAGCCAAAAATAAAATAATACATTTATTTTTTTTTAATCTCAGAAAACTGAGATTGCCGTTTTATGAAGGACATTTACAATACAGAAATCTCCATTTATAAGGGTATGTCACTCTTTGTACCAAAAACAGAAGGATAATTAAATCTTAAATAACTCTTTTCAATGGGGAAGTCCTGACTTAAATGTGCAAACAGTCATACCCTTGTTTACTGTGCTTTGCTTGATAACCTGCCATAACTGGCTTCCCCGCTTCCCCAGCATCTTTCTTCTGTTTTTAGCTGAAGACGGTATATAAGGGGATGGTTTTGGTCATTTCAGGGAGTGACTCAGTTTTCCGTGGTATCCCCCCTGAATTCACAAGGTATACATGTTATTAAACTTCTGCTTTTCTCCTGGTAATCTGTCTTTTATTACAGGGGCAGGGGGCCTCAACCAAGAACCTAGAAAAGTAGAGGGAAAATTGTTTTTCCTCCCATACACATACAGTGGAATCCTACTCAGCAGAAAGGAACACACCATCAACCTATGGAAAGACATGGATAAATCTTCAGTATATACTGCTAAGTGAAAGAATCCAGTCTGCAGAGGCTGCACACAGTATGACCCCATTGATGAAATTCTGGGAAAGGCAAATCTACATAGATGATAAGCAGATCATGGGGTGGGGAGTTTGAAGTAGTCCATGTGACACTCTATGATGGATACCTGTCACTATGCATTTGTCTAAACCCATAGATGTGAATAGCCCAAGGGGCCAATCATAATCTATTCAAATTTAGTTATTTAGAATGTAGGAGTGCTGCAGGATGGACTACATAATGTGACAGAGTCTAACTGTATTAGCAATATATGGAAACAACTCACTGTAGGGGATGGGGTAAAAGGTGCTGACCTAAGTTACCTTTGGAAATGAATGGACTCTGTAGACTAAAGGCAAACTGGCCCGCATATGAACAGTGGGCTTTATTTTATGAAGTCCTTTCCAGGGTGTAGTAGCTAACAATTCTGAAACCTCTGCACGTGTCACGTGGAAAGGAGCGATGCACAGGTAAATGGCAGATGGCGGGGGCCAGGCTCCTTGCTGTGGGCGTGGGAAGCTACAGGTAAGCAAGGGGAGGGCCTCTGCCCTCGTAACCCTGGATCTGGGCTTCCTGGGAGGATGCTGACTGGCCGGGGGAAACGCACAGATCTTCACGCTGGGAAGACCCTGCAGACACAGGAACCTCACACACCCATACCTGCTGGAAACACTCAGCCCTCCATAATCAGTCAATTGCAGCTTTTAAGACATTCTCACCCCCAGGCAGATAAAGGAGCATGAGGGTCTTCTTACCCCTCAGCTGTCCCAGAATCCAGGCCCTGAGGGTGGAGCCAGGTTGGGGGTTCCTGGGCCTCTGAATCCAGGCCCTGAATGTGGAGCCAGGTTGGGGCTTCCTGGGCCTCTGACCAGCAGGTGAGAGGAGGGAGGAAGACCAGTCCTGAGGACAGAGGTTCCCTCAAGTCTGTGAGCCCAGGAGCCCTGATGGCATTCATTCCCAGTGCACACATGGGCGGGGCCTGCAGTGATTCTGTATTCCCCCTGGGCCACTTTGATGAAGCCATGGCATCACTGGGCCCAGGCGGTGTCTCAAACTCTGACACAGTGGTTTTACAAAGGAACAAGAGAATGGAGCTGAGCCCCTGATGGCCACTACTTTCTGGCTCTGAACTGCTTCCAACAGGACCGCAGTCACCTGCACGTAGTCTGCTGTGACCCATCTGCCCCCTCTTTGCCTTTCCTCTCCCTCCCTGTGTTGATTCTAGTGACATTCCCCGCCTGGACTCCTCTCCCAGGCCAGACGCCTCTGTCCAGCCACTGCATGCCCATCTCACCTTGGGGGCTAACAGGCCCCTCAGAAGACTGGGATCCTCCAGCTCCCCACACCCAGGAGCAGCCCCACCTTCCCTGGTTGCTGAGCCCAAGCACCAGGTGTAACCGAGCAGGACCCTACAGGGCCTTCCCAGGACAGACCCCTCCCCCACATCCTCCGCTGTAGGTCCTCTCTGAAGTACCTGGATAACAGTGCCTGATGCATGCTTCCTCCACCACCAAGTGGAAGAAATTAACTACTTGATGATCATGAACAGGTAGCCCCAGAGCTTCTGGTGCCTAAGAATTTATAATGTTAACCACCTGTTACCTCACCATCAACCAGAGAATTGTGCACCAGCTGATCACCCCTCCTTCACTTGGCCTGTAAAATTGCTCTGCTGAAATCCTTCAGGGTGTTTGGGGTTTTAGAGCACAAGCCACCTGGCCTCCTTGTATTGGCACTTTTACAATTAAGGCACCTTCCATCACCACACCCGGTGTCAGTAGACTGGCTTTACTGCACTCGGGCAAGCGGACCCACTTTTGGTTCGGTAACACTGAGGTCTCCCAGGCTCCCACTCGCCTTGTGCCTCAGTGACTGTCATCTGCTCCTCCAGAGTCTTGTTGCAGCAAAAGTAGAAATTAAGTTTTCCTTCCCCTGAGAACAAGGAAAACAAGGGGAACAGCGAACAGGCTAGAGAAGAATCATAAACTGGCCTGAAAGAGTTCATCACTCCTTGTTTTACTTTGTCACTCATTTGTAGTAGCTAGATTTGTACTTTACAAAATTAACCTCACTCCCTGACACTGTGTAATTTACATTCGGCACCCATCACCCCTAACTCTGTGTGAGTTACATACCCTGCCTCTCACTCCCTAACCTTATTATGTCCAGCACTTACATTCTATACGCCCCTCATAACAAATCACCCCCTAGAGTTTTTGCATTTCAGAAACAAGGTCACTGCCGATAAACCAGAGGCAAACATATGCAATTACCAGACTTCTGGACCCCAATTACTGGGCAGCCTGATGCCAGCTATGAGTGTTTTGAAATAATGCAAAGGAAAGGAGTAATGCAAGACCTTCACTACTTTGATCCTTATCCTATACCCTGGACTGCGAGAGCCCCACATATAAAATCTTCCTTGATTCTCAAGGAGGGGTGTCCAGTTCTTGAGGTGCTAGCCAGCTGTGTCTTCCCTGCTGCCTAGCAGAAAAATAAAGCAATCTCTCTCTTCCTCCAAAATCCCTGTCTCTGAATTTCTGTTCAGCGTCGGTGCACAAGGAAACCGATACTTCGACAACAGTCTGTGGCCAGTTCCCACACTAATTGCCCTCTTCCCAAAGCCCTGGCCCAAGCCCGATCTTGTGCCTGGTTCCTCCATCAGGCACTGACAAAGCTCCCTGTCCGCATGGTGTGTCTCACATCCCACCCCAACGTGGTCTTTCTGAAGCAAAAACTAGACTGACTCTCTCCCACCTGTAATACCCCAAATGTTTCCCCACTATCGCTAGGGTATCTGCTGGGAGAGACATCTGCCAAGACCCTGAGAGTCCCCGGCATCCCCACTAGGCTGCTGGCTCCTGAGTTCCCTGACAATGAGCACCTCAGCAGGCCAGGGGACACGGCAGGAAACCCCAGAACTGCTCACCTCAGGTGGGGACTGGCACTGCCACTGCCTGATCAAAGAGAGCAGAGAAGGGTTCCCCAGCTGGGACACAAATTCTGCACAAGTGGCCTCCCCTTGAGCCGTTGCATCAACTCGTGTGACTTGAGGGAAAGAAGGAGTGAAGCACACTTTTTTCCTAAGGAGAATGGTATAGGCTCAGTCATGTCCCCCCAAATTCACATGCTGAATTCCTAAACCCCAGGACCCCAGAACGTGGCTGTATTTGGAGATGGGATTTTTAAAGAGGTGATAAAGGTAAAAATGAGGTCACTAGGGTGGATCCTAATCCAATAGGATTGATGTCCTACAAGAAGAGATTAGGACACAGATAGGTACAGGGGGAGACCATGTGAAGACCTGGGGAGAAGATGGCTGTCTAAGAACCAAGGAGAAAGGCCTCAGGAGAAGCCAGCTTGCAGACACTTTGATCTCAGACAGCATCCAGGACTGGAAGATAGGTCTGTTATTCAAGCTACCCAGTCTGTGGTATTTGTTACGGCGGTCCTGAGCAGGCTCACACGCATCGTAACTCAAGGCTCAGACTGGACAGAGCCCACTCTCCATCCCCCTGTATGTGCGTTACAGGATCCTCAGGACCTGAGGAGGGGGTCCCTGATGGTAAGCACGAGATAGATGATGCTAGGCATTAACATGACTGCATTCATGTTAAACGTCCCTGAAGTCCATTCACATGAGATTGTTTTGTCCTGTATGTACACCCACATCAGCACCTTCAGTCTGAACTGCAGATCTCTGGCTTCACTACCTCCACTGAAAGCATTAGCTTCACCTGCTGTGGACCATCTCCTATAGAATTTCCGTAACCACAAAACATCGAAGCTTCACGGGACCCAGAGTCTGTACACTAGCGTCCAGGTGACACTCACAGCAGAGCCGCGAAGCTGACCATCAGAACCCATTTCCCTTTTTCCTGTTCACATCTACCCTGCACCTCCCAGCTTTCCCACCCCTTCCAGCTGGGGTGTAGTGTCTCGTGTTACCAAGGGGAAGGGGTGGAGGTGGTGAGGGCCTTGGCCAGCCTGCATCCTAGGATGGAGGGCATGATGCCCACCTGGTCACCCCACCCTGCTGGTTGGAGCCCTCACCTGGAAGCAAGGAGGAGAAACAAGGGGCTCAGAGCCTGGGACCTGACACCCACCTTCCCTGGACTCTCGCAAGAAGGGGACAGAGACATCTTGAGCTTCAGCCCAGTTTTGGGAGACACTTTGTTCCAGAAAGAAACTTCTGCCCTAAAAGCCAAGGTGCTTTAAAAAAACCCTCCCCAACTGTCACAGAAAGTCAGGCTTCATCTCATCACACTTTTCTCAAACCCCAGCTCACGCTGAGACCACCTCTTGGGTGATGGTGCTTCAGAGCAACCCCTTTAAAAGATCCCTGGAGTTCAGCTCTCCCAGCCCTGCCTTCAGTTTAAGAGGGAAGTTTCCTTGACAACCTTGACAATCCTGCTCAGTTTCCTTGACAACCAAGCTTCGCCATCTCCCAAACGCTTCTCCTCCAAACATGCCTACTCTAGGCTGGATGAGCCTAAAGTGACAGTGCTGTCATCATGTGCCAGAGAGTGACTCCTCCAAGCCCGTAGTTACTGGTTACATGACGCTATTGATGATGAAATCCCAGAAGAGCCAGCTTTGCAATATAACCATTTCTGGACTCGGCACTGGGTCCCTTTCCATGGACAGAGTGGAGTGTCTGCTTCCACAGGCCCCGTGGTGGAAGAGCTCACCTAATGCAGCCAGGACTTCATCCCTTCCAGGTGATTCCAGGGTCCTCATTCTGCCCAGACCCCACCCACATGGCTGCAGTCTGTGCCAGTCTATACGGGACCTTGGTAATCTCCTAAATTGAGGGGTATTTTATACACAATGGGTTAAATGCTGGCCCCAAAAGATGTGCCCTCCCCCCAGAACACGTGAACAAGACACTATCTGGGAAAAGGATCTTTGTATATGCAGTTCAGGATCTCAAGGTGAGGTCATTGGGTTAGGGTGGTCCTCAATCCAATTGAGAGAGAAAAAAAGAGGAGAGACACAGACACAGAAGAGAAGCCATGTGAAGACAGAGGCAGAGATCGGAGGGATGCAGCCACAAGCCTGGGGACACCTGGAGCCCCCAGAAACTGGAAAAGACAGTAAGAACACTATCCTGGAGCCTTTAGAGAGACTTCAGTCCTGCAACACCTTGATCTCAGATGTCTGGTCTCCAGGACTGGGGGAGGATGAATTCCTGTTGTTTAAAACCACCCAGCTTGTGGTCATTTTTTACAGAAGCCACAGAACCGTCACACAGACCCTACTCCGTAGGATCCTGGAAGTGCGAGTTCTTTAAAGGCTGACAGAGGCTGGATTGCAGAGCCCTTAGAGTCAGCATTGGGCCACAGAAATCCTAAAGCAGAGGCTAGACACAAGAATGGTGAGGGGTCAGTTGGAAGCCCATTCCTAAGTGTGCCTGTCCAGGTGAGCTCCATATCTTGGGAGTAACCTGACCACAAGAGCCCCAGAGGCACTGGGTACCTTCTCAGGTGTGTTCCATATCCTGGGAGGGATGTGACCATGAGAGCCCCAGGGGCTGACTCTCTGTAACTTAATCAAATGCAAGGAATACAGCCCTGAAAATCAGCTACACCCCATTATAAAAAATAAAGTACAAAAAAAAAGACACTGAGTGGGAGATAAATTCTTACAGAATTCATTCAGGGGCTGCGATGCAACCTCGACTGACCATATCTCAACACACAGTTGGACGGTACCTAAGGCTGGAAACTGGTGGGGCTGAGAGGCTTGGTGAGCATGAGTCATCAAAAGTAGCCCCTTTAGAGTAATACTACCTGGTCTTGATTCCATGTGTCCCAAATCTCCAGATGCAGGTGACCCTTCATACAGCTAAAACATGCATGGGACATCCAGAGGATGGTACCACATGAGATAGGGAAGAGTTTGGAAAAACCTCAATTCCTGGTGCTCTGGTTCCCACCTCCAGCCTCTTTCCTGAACATCTCTCCAGTTGGGTAAGTCGGCACCTTCAACACCCTCTTTCACACAGAGTGGGATTTGTCTGGAGGATGAACTGGAATGGGGAGAACAATGAGAGACAGTGTCTAGGTGTTTGGACAGGCGCATTCCACTCTAATTTCCAATGAGGAAGAGGAATTGATCAAAGGCTCAGCTGGCCCTCGGAACCAGAATAGAGCTTGAAGCAATCCTGCTGCTTTGCGGCCACTTCCCAAGGAAAGAAGATGAAAAGTGGAGCTCAGAGGCAGTGCAATTCACAAACATGTAAGATTGTAAAAGATACTTAACAAGGAAAAATTCCCTGAAGTAAGTCACTTCAAAAGGACTTGAAAAAGGACTTGAAACAAGGCAGAATTGCAGAAACGGGATTTGAAAGGGAGATTGGTCTCACCTCTAAAGCACATGGAAAGGGGTAGAACTTCTTCAACAATGCCCTTGGCCAAAATGGGCGTATGCTTTTTTCCTGAATATATTCAGGAAAAAAGCACTTGCCCTTTTTGACCAACCAAACAGGCGTGTGGTGAAAATCAACACTTCAAAGAAGTATCACTTCTCATCAGTCTGAAGAGCCAGCCTCACCAAGAGAAAAAACCAGAAATTCACGAAAGGGAGTGGAGAAAAGGTAGCCTTTTTCCGCTGATTGTGGGAGTTAAATGGCCAACGACACTCTGGATAAGTGTATTGTGTTTCCCAAAAAAATCTAAGAAACAAACCTACACAACATATGGCACTTCCACTCATGGGCGTATATCTTGGGAAAACAAAAACTCGACAGGACACAGGCACCACAACGTTTAGTGGTGGTCTGTTTACAAGAGCCTTGACTTATATACAACTGAAATTTCCTTGGAAGGAAAGCATGGATAAAGAAAATGTCATACGTATTTACAACGGTATATAACTCATCATGTAATAAATGAAATATGGCTAGGGGCAGCCACTCGAGTGTACTTCGATATGATCATTCTCAGTGACATATGTAAGACAAAAAAAGAGACTTATCATAAGATATCAGTTATAGGAGTAATATCACAATTGCTACACATGAACGGAATGACAAAATAGACACAGAATCACAAACTTAGAAAACACATTTATGACTGCAAGAGTGCAAAGGTCAGCTGACGTGAGGCATAAACCAAGAGTTTGAACTGAGCACACATACTGTTCCATAGAACAAATAGGAAATCTACAAGACTTACTCTAAACCTCAAAAGACTGCACTCTGCACACTCCACACACCGGAAAGATTATATATGACTGGTAAGTATCCTAAAAAGAATTTATCGATATCTCTCTGTACATGAATCAAGTGGATATACAGCAGCAAGAATCACAGCATTGAAAATCAGCTACTCCCCATTGTAAAAATAAATTAGAAAAAATAAAATAAAAAACACATTGAGTGAGAGATAAATTCTTACAGAATTCATTCAGGGGCTGTGATGTAACCTGCATTGACCAGATCTATACATATAGCTGGATGGGACCTTAGGCTGGACACCCGTGGTGCTGAGAGTCTCAGTGAGAATGAGTTAGCAAAGGCTGCCCCTCTAGAGTAATAACGTCTGGTCCTAATTCCATGGGTCCTGAATCTCCAGATGCAAGTGACCCATCATACAGCTAAAACATGCCTGGGAACCCCACAGGATGGTACACCATTGGATCGGGAAGTGTTCCGAAAAACCACCGCATCTCCTCATCTTCTGGCACACGGGTTCCCACCTCCAGCCTCTTTCCTTAGAATCGCCTCACTTGGGGATATCAGCACCTTCAAAACCCTCTTTTGCACAGTTTGGAATTTGTCCGGAGGATGAACTGGAACGGGGGTAACAATGAGAAACAAAGCCTAGGTGTTTGGACAGACGCATGCTACTCTAATTTCCAATGAGGAAGAGGAATTGACCAAAGGTTCTGCTTGCCATGGGAACCAGAATAGGCCTTGAAGCAATCCCGCTGTTTTGTGGCCAGATATCAAAGAAACGAATTGAAAAGTGGGGCTCAGGGGCACTGCAATTCACAAACCTGCAGGATTGTAAATGATACCTAATGTGGCAAAATGTCTAGAGATAAGTCACGAAAGACAAGTTGAAAGTAAGGCAGAAGTACAGGAACAGGATTTCAAGAGGGAGATTAGTCTCGCCTCGAAAGCACATGGAAATGGGCAGAACTTCTACAATGATGCCATTGACCAAAACGGGGTTATGCATTTTTCCTGAATATATTCATGAAAAACGCATATGCCCTTTTGGGCCAACGAAGCAGGTGCATGTGGCAAATCAACACGATAAAGAGGTATCACTTCCCATCCATCCGAAGGGCCATCCTCACAATGTGTAAAACCCAGAAATGCAGGATAGGGCATGGAGAAAAGGGAGCCTTTTTACGCTGATTATGGGAAGGCAAATTTCCAATGGCACTCTGGAGAAGTGTATTCGGTTTCTCAAAAAATTCTAGGAAACAAAGCTACAGAGCATACGGCACTTCCACTCATGGGGGTATATCTTGGGGAAAACAAAACTTGAGAGGACACAGGTACCACGGCGTTTAGTGCTGGTCTGTTTAAAAGAGCCTCCACTTGGATACCAAAATTTCCTTGGAAGGAAGACATGGATAAACAAGATGTCATATGTATGTACAACGGAATATAACTCAGCCATGAAACCAATGAAGTGAGGCCAGTTGCTGCAACTCGGGTTTACTTAGGTATGATCATTCTCAGTGACCTAAGTCAGACATAAAAAGAGACTTATCATAAGATATCAGTTATAGGTGGAATATCAAAATTGCGACACATGAACTAAATGACAAAAGAGACCGAGAATCACACATTTAGAAAACACACTTATGACTGCTAGCGTGCAAAGTTCGTTTGAGGTGAGGCTTAAACCAGGAATTTGAACTGAGCACACAGACCATTCCATTGACCAAATAATGAATCAACAAGACTTACTCTAAACCTCAAAGGACTGCACTCAGCAAACTCTTCACATCTGATAAGAGTATATACGACTGGTAAAACTCTGAAAAAGAATTTATTGATGTCTCTCTTGAAGTGAATCTAGTGGATGTATAGCAGCAAAAAACACAGCACTGAACATCAGCTACACCTTATTATAAAAATAAATTACTAAAAGATAAGACACTGAGTGAGAGATAAATTCTTACAGAATTCATTCAGGGGCTGTGATGCAAGCTGGGTTGACCAAGTCTATACACCCAGCTGGATGGGTCCTAAGGCTGGACACTCGGGTGGCTGAGAGGCTTGGTAAGCATGAGTCAGCAAAGGCAGCCCCTATAGAGTAATACGGCCTGAACCTGATTCCATGGGTCCCAAATATCCAGATCCAGGTGACTCTTCATACAGCAAAAACATGCATGGGACACACAGGATGGTACACCATTGGATAGGGAAGAGTTTGGAAAAACAAGCTCATCTCCTCAACTCTTGGCTCTGGGGTTCCAATCTCCAACCTGTTTCTTAACAATCTCCTCACTTGGGGAAGTCAGCACCTTCAACACCCTCTTTTGCACAGTTTGGAATTTGTCCGGAGGATGAACTGGAATAGGGGGAACAAGAGAGACAAGGCCTAGGTGTTTGGAGAGGCACATGCCACTTTAATTTCCAAAGAAGAAGAGGAATTGAACAAAGGCTCAGCTTGCCCTCAGAACCAGAATAGGACTTGAAGGAATCCTGCTGTTTTGTGTCCAGTTGCCAAAGAAATAAGTTGAAAGTGAAGCTCAGGGACACTACAATTCACAATCCTGCAGGATTGTAAAACCTACGTAATATGGAAAAATGCCTAGAGGTAAGTCACGAAAAAGCACTTGAAAGCAAGGCAGAATTTTTGGCCTGGGATTTCAAGAGGTAGATTGGTCTTGCCTTGAAAGCACATGGAACGGGGAAGAACTTCTTCAAAGGTGCCATTGTCCAAAAGGGTTTATGCCTTTTTCCAGAATATATTCAGGAAAAACGCATACGCCGTTTTTGGCCAACCAAGCAGGTGCGGTGCAAATCAACACTACCAAGAGGTATAACTTCCCATCAGTCCGAGGGACCATTCTCACAATGACTATAAGCCAGAAATCCAGGATAGGGCGTGGAGAAAATAGAGCCTTTTTACGCTGATTTTAGGAAGTCAAATTGCCAAAGGCATTCTGGAGAAGTGTATTCTGTTTCCAAAAAATTCTAAGAAACAAAGCTACAGAGCATATGCACTTCACTCCTGGGCGTATATCTTGGGAAAACCAAAACTTGACAGGACACACGCACCACAATGTTTACTGCTGATCTGTTCACAAGAGCCTCGACTTGGATACAACCGAAATTTCCATGGAAGGAAAACAAGGATAAAGAAGATGTGATACTTAGGTACAATGGAAAATAACTCAGCCATGAAATCAATAAATGAAGGCCAGTTGCAACTTGCCTGTACTTACGTACGATCATTTTCAGTGACATAAGTCAGACAGAAAAAGGGACTTATTATAAGATATCAGTTATAAGTGGAATATCAAAATTGCAACACATGAAGTAAATGACAAAAGAGACACAGAATCCCACATTTAGAAAACACACTTAGGACTGCTAGAGTGTCAAGGTCAGTTGAGGGGAGGCATTAACCAGATGTTTGAAGTGCGCACACATACCGTTCCATTGACCAAATAGGGAATCAACAAGACTTACTCTAAACCTCAAAGGACTGGACTTAGCACACTCTGCACACTAAAAAAAATTATATACGACGGGTAAGAATCTGAAAAAAAATTATCGATATCTCTTTATACGTGAATCAAGTGGATGTACAGCAGCAAGAATCACAGCACTGGAAATCAGCTACACCCCATTATAAAAATAAATTAGAAAAAAATAAAATAAAAAAGACACTGAGCGAAAGATAAATTCTTACAGAATTCATTCATGGGCTGTGATGCAACCTGCGCTGACAATATCTAAACACATAGCTGGATGGGACCTTAGGCTGGACACCCATGGTGCTGAGTGTCTTGGTCAGCATGAGTTAGCAAAGGCAGCCCCTCTAGAGTAATACTGCCTGGTCCTAATTCCATGGGTCCCAAATCTCCAGATGCAGGCGACCCTTCGTACAGCTAAAACATGCATAGGACCCCCACAGGATGGTACACCATTGGATCGGGAAATGTTAGGGAAAACCACTGCATCTCCTCATCTCCTGGCACTCGGGTTCCCCCATCCAGCCTCTTTCCTTACAATCTCCCCACTTGGGGATATCAGTACCTTCAAAACCTCTTTTGCACAGTTTGGAATTTGTCTGGAGGATGAACTGGAACGGGGGTAACAATGAGAAACAAAGCCTAGGTGTTTGGACAGGCACATGCCACTCTAATTTCCAATGAGGAAGAGGAATTGACCAAAGGCTCAGCTTGCCATGGGAACCAGAATAGGCCTTGAAGCAATCCTGCTGTTTTGTGGCCAGATGTCAAAGAAACGAATTGAAAAGTGGGGCTCAGGGGCACTGCAATTCACAAACCTGCAGGATTTTAAATGATACCTAATGTGGAAAAATGTCTTGAGGTAAGTTACGAAAAAGGACTTGAAAGTAAGGCAGAACTGCAGGAACGGGATTTCAATACGGCGTTTTGTCTCACCTCAAAAGCACATGGACAGGGGCAGAACTTCTTCAAGTATGCCATTGGCCAAAATGGGCGTGTGCGTTTTTCCTGAATATATTCAGGAAATACGCATATGCCCTTTTGGCCAACCAAGCAGTTTCGTGGTGCAAATCAACACAACGAAGAGGTATCACTTCCCATCAGTCTGCAGGGCCACCCTCACAATGTGTAAAAACCAGAAATGCAGGATAGGTTGTGGAGAAAAGGGAGCCTTTTTACGCTGATTGTGGCAAGGCAAATTGCCAATGGCACTCTGGAGAAGTGTAATGTGTTTCCCCCAAAAATCTAAGAAACTAAGCTACAGAACATATGGTACTTCCTCTCATGGGCGTATATCTTGTGAAAACCAAAACTTGACAGGACACAGGCACCACAACGTTTAGTGCTGATCTGTTTATAAGAGACTCAACTTGGATACAACTGAAATTTCCTTGGTTTGAAAACATGGATAAAGAAGATGTGATACTTAGGTACAATGGAAAATAACTCAGCCATGATATCAATGAAATAAGACCAGTTGCAGCATCTCGGGTGTACTTAGGTAGGATCATTCTCAGTGACATAAGTCAGACAGAAAAAGAGACTTATCATAAATATCAGTTATAGGTGGAATATCAATATTGCTACACATGAACTAAATGACAAAAGAGACACGGAATCACACTTTTGGAAAACACACTTAGGACTGCTAGAGTGCAAAGGCTGTTTGAGGTGAGGCATAAACCTGGAGTTTGAAATAAGCACACATACTGTTTCATAGACCAAATAGGGAATAAACAAGACTTACTCTAAACCTCAAAGGACTGGACTTAGCACACTCTACACACGGGAAAGATTATATACGACTGGTAAGAAACTGAAAATGAATTTTTCAATGTCTCTGTTAGTGAATCAAGTGGATGTACAGCAGCAAGAAACACAGCACTGAAAATCAGCTACACCCCAGTATTAAAATAAATTACAAAATAAAGGAAAAAAAATACATTGTGTGAGAGATAAATTCTTACAGAATTTGTTAGGGGCTGCGATGCAACCTGGATTGACCATATCTAAACACAGCTGGATGGGTCCTAAGGCTGGACATTCGTTGGGCTGAAAGGCTTGGTGAGCATCAGTCAGCAAAGGCACCCCCTTTAGAGTAATATTCCCTGTTCCTGATGCCATGAGTCCCAAATCTCCAGATGCAGGCGACATTGTCCATATATAACTAGGACTACCACAGGTCATCATCTATTCATCTAGTGGAAATCAGTGTCCACAAAATACACAGGCACCCACAGCACTACAGCTAACAGTCCCACTGGAAATCAGTGTCCATGTATAAAAAGGAAAACCAGAGGATGAATGGGAGTCTGTCTCACTGGGATTCAGTGTCTACATATAACAAAGGGAACTACAGGTGAAAGTGTATCATTCTCACTGGAAATTATGTCCACATATAACAAGGGCAAGCAGATCATCAACATCTGGAGATGCAGTGGAAATCATGTCCTTATATATAAAGGGCAAACACAGATCAAAGGTTAAGCATCTCATTTGAAATAAGTATACCCATATAACAAGTGGAACCACAGATCTTCAACCCTGTCTCACTGGAAATCAGTGTCCACATATAACAATGGCAACCACATATCAACTGCTATAATTCCCAATTAAATCATTGCCTACCTATAAAATCTGATATCACAGGCCACCTGCTATCAGTCTCACAGGAAATCAGTGTGCACATATAACATGGGCAGCCACAGCATCAATAGCTATCGGTGTTATTGAAATCACTTTCCCCATATATCAGGGGCAGCCACAGCATAAACAGCTACCAGTCACACAGTAAGCCAGGGTCCACATATAAGACCGGCAACCACAGCATCAACAGCTATCAGTTTCACTGGTAACGAGGGCCCACATAACACAAGGGTAACCACAGGTCACATGTTATCATGTCCACTAAAATCAGTTTCCACATATAGCATGGGAAACCACAGATCAACTATCTGTCACACTTGAAATCAGTTTCCATAAATAAAAAGGGCTACCGCAGGTCAACATCCTTTATCCACTGGAAATCAGTGTTGACATATTAAAGGTCACCCACAGCATAAACAGCTATCATTCTCACTGGAAATGAGTCCACATATAACAAGGGAAACCGCAAGTCAACATCTATTTGTCCACTGGAAATCATTGTCTACATGTTACACGGGTACACACAGCAACAACAAATATCAGTCTTACTGGAAATCAGTGTCCACATGTATAAAGGGCAACCACAAGTCAATGGATCTCAGTCTCACTGGAATTCAGTGTCCAATATAACATGGGCAACTTCAGCATCAACGGCTATCAGTCTCAATGGAAATCAGAGTCCACATATAATAAGGCAACCACAGGTCAATGGCTATCAGTCTCAATAGATATCAGTGTCCACATATAACTAGGGCAATGATAGCATCAACGGCAATCAGACTCACTGAAAAACAGTATCCATATTTAACAAGTGCAAGCAAAGTAAATAGCTATCAGTCTCACTGGAAATTTGTGTCCACATATAATAAGGGAAACAGAAGGTCAACCTATATCTCACTGGAAATCAGTGTTCACATATAACAAGGTCAACCACAGCAACAGTGGCTGTCAATCTCACTGGAAACAGGGTCCATATATAAATAGAGCAACCAAAGAATCAATGGATGTCAGTCTCACTGGAAATCAGTGTCCACATATAACTAGGACAAACACAGGTTAGTGGCTATCAGTCCCACCGGAAATCTGTGTCCCCATATAACAACAGCAATTAGAGGTCAACAGCTATCAGTCTCACTGGAAATCAGTGTCCAAATATAACAAATGCAAGAACATGTCATCAGCTATCAGTCTCACTCGAATTCAGTGTCCAAATATGAAAAGGGCAACCACAGCATCAACGACTTCTGTCTCAATGTTAATCAGTGTCCACATATAAAAAGCCAGCCATGGCATCAATAACTATCTGTCCCACTGGAAATCAGGATCCCCATATAAAAAGAGCAGCCACAGCATCAATGGATATCAGTCTAACAGGAAATCCTGGTCCATATATAACAAGTGCAGCCACAGCCTCAACAGCTATCAGTCCCACTGGATGTCAGAGAACACAATTATCAAGTATACCCACAGAATCAATGGCTATCAACTTACTGTAATATATGTGCACAAGTAACAAGGGCAACAACAACTCCAGAGCTATCTGTCTCACTGTAATTCAGTGTCTAGATATATCATGTGCCCACACAGGTAAACGTCTGTGTCTCACTGGAAATCAGTGTCCACATATAACAAAAGCAACCACAGCATCAATGGCTATCAGTATCACATGAAGTGTGTCCACATTAACCAAGGGCAGCCACAGGTCAACGGCTATCTGTCTCACTTGAAATAAGATTCCACATACAACAAGTGCAGTCACAGCATCAAGAGGTATCAGACCCACTGGAAATCAGTGTCCACATATAACAAGTGCAACCACAGCATAAATGGCTATAAGTGTCACTGAAACTGGGTCTGCATATAACAAAGGCAATGACATCATCAACGGCTATATGTATAACTGGAAATCAGTGTGTACATATAACAAGGACAACCACAGAATCAAAGGTTATCAGTCTCATTGGAATTCAGGGTCCACATATAACTAGGGCAACCACATGTCAACGACTATCAATCCACTAGAAATCAGTGTCCACATATCAAAATGTCAATCGCAGGTCATCAGATATTTGTCTCACTGCAAGTCAGTGTCCACATATAACAAGGGCAGTCACACCATCAACAGCTATCAGTCTCACTGGAAATCAGTGCCCACGTATAAAAAGTGCAACCAGAGCATCTATGGCTATCAGTCTAACTGGAAATCTCTGTCCACATACGACAAAGTCAAGCAAGGTTTAACGTCTATCAATCCAAGTGGAAATCAGTGTCCGTATAACAAGGTCTCTACAGTATCATCGGCTATCAGTTTCACTGTAATTCAGTGTCCACATATCACAAAGGTAACAACAGCATCAATGGTTATCAGTCTCACTGGAAATCAGTGACCACCTATACAAAGTGCAACCACAGCATTGACAGCTGACAGTCTCTCTGTAAATCAGGGTTCACATATATCAAGGGCAGCCACAGATCAATGGTTATCAGTCTTACTGTAAAATCGTATCCACATATAACAAATGCAACCACTGCATCAACATCTGTCAATCCCATCGGCAATCAGTGTCCACATATAAATGGGCAAGCACAGCATCAACGGCTCTCAGCCTCACTGTATATCACTGTCCACATATCTTTTGTAGCACTTGAGCTATTCCCATAGAATGTATTGTCAGGGAACTGGAAATAGTGTAACTCTTGTTTCTGATTTAATTTACAGGGGTTGTGGGTTGTCAGACACAGTTAGTCCAAATACTTAAGAAATCAGTTGGAAAGAAAACATCAGATGAGTTCTACTTGTTGGAACAGTAACACGGTGTGTGTCTGTGGAGTAGAGGGTATTCACATGATGACGAGAGTGACTTGAAATTCCAAAGAATGAATAACAAGTATGATATAGAGCATACAAATATGGTGTTATGGTCTGTTCTTCAGAGATGTCACATCTGAATTTAAACACTTAAATTACAAATCTTCAACCTGTCATTTTCTCAAATAGAGATCTTAAGAGAATCTGGATAAAACAGGGGCTACATTTGAGGTTCAAAAGAATGTTGCTCAATAATGAATCATGCACAGTTACTGGACAGGTGAACTGGCCAGCAGTGCACTGACAAGAGGGACGAGGCATGTATGTGGAACCTTGGAAGATCCTTTTATTATAGTAGGAGGATCAAATTTGGGGAAGGGAAAGCAGATGGAGTTCTCTGATTTTTTTAGAAGTATTTGAGCTATATTTAGAAATTCATTGCTATTTAATTTAATATCTGAAGTTTTGTTTGACTATGAAGAAAAAAATTCACTCAAGTGTAAATGTCTCTTTTCTAATCATATATTAGGAAGGAAACGCATCTCACAGACCTTACTTGTGGCACTGATAAGAATACATTTATGGTATAACAGCAATAATCACCACGGAAGTCAGTAACTTACCCAAGGTCACTGCAAATCCAGAAAAAGAAATTAAGGTTTCCTACGTCCAACTAAGCAGATAAGCTTTCCTGCAGTACACAGAGCCTATACTCTGAGACCCTGAAAGATGATGTTTTCTAAAAAAATCCAAGCTGAATACAACTTGACATTCTGGTTGGATTATGTATATAACAGAACTTCTAGTATTACCCAGTGGAAAGAAATTTTAAAAGGTGGAAATGGTAGGATGATCTGGCAACTAGCAAGATACTTTTAGAGTTTACAAACATTAATTTAAACCTTGGTTCATAGTCTTCATTTTGAAAAAGTTACTTAATCTCCCTGAACTTCACATTTTCCTGGGTACAATGAGGATAGTATGAGATAATTTTTGCAAATCACAGTGCCTCAAGCTCTGGTAAATGCTCGATAAATAGTACCAACTCTATTTATTAATAATAGTTAATATTTTAATCATTTACTACTCTCACCTTTAGATGACCCAGACAACAAAGCTATTATTTCTCTCAGTGACTGACACCTCAAGGAAAGCACTAACCTAATATAACAATGATTAAGAGAACACCATTATAGTGAACCCACGCATGCCCACACATCTCCCACCATTACACACACACTTCAGTTCTTGGAAGTAATTAACTGTGAACAACTATTTTATTCCAGATACACTGTAAATGCTGTAAAGTGATCTACATTTCTACAGCTTCAGAAAATGGTCTCCCCGTAAAGTATCAGCTAACAGCAGAGCACTGCAAGGGGACAAAGACCTGTCAGAGTGAACAAAGCAAACTGTTAGGTAAATCCATAGTTTTATAAAGTCCATAGTTACACACCTTCTATGATCAAAACAAAAAAAAAACTTTAACTTTCATTTTCTGGGTTTCAGAAGTACAATTAAGGGTAAATGAACTTCAAATTGAAAATTCTGTTCTTCCACTCTTCTTAAAGCTTTCAAAAACCTTCTCAAGTAGCAAAGTAAGTTTTTGTTTGTTTCTAGACCTTATTTTTCCCTCTTTCTTCTCATCTTTCCCACATGTTATTGCTCAGATGATTAAACACTGTGCCTGTTCATCCTCGGTGACCCTTACCAACATGCAGATGTGCAAATTCCATCGTCGTGGTCAGAACATTTTGCTTTAGGAGGCAGGTCCCAACACAGCTTTTCTATTTTGCATGAGGCCTTTCCACCACAACAGTGTATTCCTCTTACCATTCCAGGGTCAAACAGCCTGTCAGATCTAGCCTGCTCTAATTCAGATGTTGGAAGAGTTTAAAGAAAAAACAAAACCGTCCTTTGAGGCAAGTTCATGGTCCGTTTCAGAGATATAAGCCTGCCGGGCTCCACATTCCAACCCATCACCATGGAGGGAGCCAGGTTCCTGATGCAGCATGGCCTCCCCAGAATGCCTCTGAAAACATAGCATGCACAACACAGATGAATTAAATAGAAACTCCTCTGCAGAGACTTAAGTCTTTTGAACAAATAATCAATAAATCTGAAGTATCCTAAAATGAAATTTCATAAGCACTGACTGGGTTGGGATTTAAACAAATGCTTTTGATCTGCTTCAATCCAAGCTGAATGCTTCCCTCTGCATACGCCTTCTTCCCAGGGATGCACATTCATAACAATCTTCTAGCCACTATTTTAAAAAGGCATCTAATTAGCTTTGATGTGCCAGCATTCAGTTAAATGATGTAACTAAGGAGTCCTTTGGTAAACTAACAAACTGTGAATTGTTCAAAATTTTTGAATTGTAAAAATTTACATCTTCCATCCCATCTCCCAAACTAGAAACCTTGGTTTTTGGCAAACCTTCTCATCCTAAATCCAATCAGTCGCCAAAACCAATCATCTCTAACTCAGACAGGCCTCTAGAATTAGACTATCATTCACCACAATTGCTTTTGCTCTCGGACCTAGTTTGAATGATTTCAGTATTCTCTACCTTGGTTGCCAGTCTCCTGCATCCACCTCTCACCATGCAGTGAGACCTCACCAAAAGCAAAGACAAGCATGCCCTTCTCTTGACAGGAAAATCCTTGTAGATCCCCAGTGATTCTGAGATGGAATTCCGGGTCTTGTTCTGGCCTGTGATGGTGCCCTCATGGATAACCATCTGACCACATGTCTCCTCTCATCCTTCTCAAGTTCCCCTTTGTTCCTGCCAACCTGGATACCTCCTCATTTCCTGGATGTGCCAGGATCCATCAGAGCCTCTGGGGTAGAATGAGTTCTTCTCTCAAAGACAGCTCAGCTTTCCCCCTGGCAAACTCCACTTAACCTTCCAGTGCCACTTTAAATGTCGCCTCTCTGTGGGGGGCTTCTCCCCCTTACCTTCCCCAGGCAGTTGGGTGCATCATCTTCTGTGTTCCTGCAGCACGTTTAGCATCTCTATCAACATTTCCTCTGTGTGAGTGTTCACTGTGTGCTGCCCTCTCCCCAACGATAACATGATCTCCCCTAAGACATGAACCACGTACAATTCCGAGGCTGGTATGAATGCTAACATTGACTGAATCCTCTATTGCATGTTAATTCATCATGATGTAACACAAAGTACATGAATTTAAAGCCAGGCAACTCCTGGGTTTAAATCATAAATCTTAACACCGTCTTCTTCTAGAAACTTAGCTGTGGAGCCTTGAGCTTCCTCACCTGTAAACAAATAACACAACCAGCTCATGGGGAGTGAGGGTGAGGGAGGGATGGAGAACTAAGGAAGATTAAATGAGAAAATCCATGAACACTTCCAGGAAACTTCCAGGTATGAATATATGCATCAACAATAACAAAGATAAAAAGGCCCTGACACCCACTCTGTGCTGACATGTGGTCAACAATCTCCCCCATCTAACCAACTAGTACAAAGGCCCACGGAGGACACAGGAGCTGACCGATGCCACAGGGTAAGTGCCAGCAAAGCCAAGACTCAAGCCCAGTTGGGGATCTAACCATAAGCTCCAAACATTACTTCACTTACTTAAGTACCCGATAGTTGATCTGATCCTCATCAAAATTCCTTGTACTTTCCTCATTTTATGGATGAAAAAACTGAGCCTCAAATAAATAACTTGCCGCATATCATACATAGAGTTACAAGGTAAACAAGCTAGGATTTAAATCCAGTGTGTCTAAACTCAAAACACTTCAGTCAAAATCGCATGGGCTATCATCAATATAAAAGGTGCAGACATACTATAAAACAGAGGACTGGCATGAACCTCAGGAACAGCACTTGTGTGGCAGTGATTAAAAATGAAGCCAGATTCCCCCTGGTTAAGGTGATCAAGGAAGTCTGATAGATAGATGATTGATAGGTGGATGGATAGATGACTGATAGATGGTTTGATACATAGATAGATGATTGAAAGATGGATGGATAGATAGATGATCGATGGATGGATATGTCGATGATAGATAGATAAATACATACATACATACATACATACATACATACATACATACATACATAGATCGGTTGATCTTAAGAAGGAAGCTTCACAAGTCACAGTACATCCCGGGGAATCTTCTTTCACTTGAGAAGTATCAAGAACATCTCACAATATTTTATGTGGTTTATTTTCCTAATCCTGAAGGGAGACCACAGTTGTGATGGGTAAAGAACAGGAAGAAGAAAAACAGGTGCATATGGACATTTTGTTATTTAATATCATCTCTTGATCTCAGCCAGGGCTCATTTCCATTGTCTCCAAACCCCTCTCTCAGTGGCTCACACACAGAGGAGAAGGGGTGTGGTCAGAAGCAGGGCACAAATGTAACCAACTCCAAGGATGAGACCTTTACCCTGCCTCATACACTCCAAGCTCCACACAGGGAGCCAAGCAGACTACACTTTCCTCACGAGAAAGTCTGCTCATCACAACCCCCAGGGTTACACATGTACCACATACCTGAGAAAGATGAACAATACTCTGGGTTCGAAATGATAACCCAGCTGTGCTGTCATTTGTTATGAATTATCAAATGGCTTTGGAATGCCTGTTCTGCAGTATTAACCCTCTTGGTGAAAGGTAGCTGGGGAGGAACCAGACGGCACTGTTTCGTGTCAACAGTTAGTACCTGGATGAGACAAGAACACACAGGAAGAGTGCTCCAGGGCCCTCAGAAACCTCCAGCCTTCTGAGAAAAGCTCCTGCCCTCAGAACTGCTTCTAAAGGTATGTCCATGACCAGCAAGGTCAGAAATACCGACTCAGAGCCACGTAAAAACCATCACTGGTTAGAGCAGGCTAGAAAACTGCCAAGAGTGGCCATCTGTATAGAAAAGCAGATTTGGCAAGTATACTTAAGAATACCCTAGTCAGAAAGGAAACAGATGTGCTAGGCTATTGAGTGGCAGGGGCAGGATGGACTGCATCCCATGCGGGTCTTTAAATTACAGGGCGATGAGTTGACACACTTCAGACCTGCTGTTTCCACTGCAATCTGCCTCACAGCCATTGAGTTCTGTGAATTCTCCTACTTACATCAAACGGAGCTGAGCTGGACTGGGCATCCTGACCACACGGCTCCCTGAAGCAGTCTCCGAAAAGAAGGAGGAGTCCCATGGCAATGATCCGCAAGCAGAACTTCTCTGCTTCCTCTGGAGGCCCGTTCTCCTGCCGGCTGAACAGCTTCTCCAGCAGAGTTCGCCCTGCAGGGGAGACACGGTCATTAAGCGGGTGCACTGGCGGGTCCCCTGGCTCAGACTCCCGGAGGGGAGGCCAACAAACACAGCTGGGGTAGCACCGTTGCCAAGGCTTTGCCGTGCACAGGGAAGATTCTGCAGGTGGGCCACATGGGAAACGGCAGAGCTGGCTCGCTCTCCCATCCTCCGGAATACCTCCTTCCTCCAAAGAGAATGGGCCACGTGATCGGCCCTATCCCCTTCCATCTGAAGAAGACCCAGCCTTCTGGGTTTCACTGGAAATCCTCCTTCCACTCCTTGTCAACTGGCCGGTGGCTCTCTGAAGAGGCAGCCAGTAGCCACCAAGTGGGCTAAGAAATGTCAGAGGCTGCCTCACATTCTCAGGGGTGGCTGGCGGGGGGCAGGGAGGTGGGTGATGGGGAGGCAGGCACCAGCCACTGGAAGGGGACAGGGCGGGCCTGCAGAAAATACCTCCCTGGAGAGGAGAGTGACGGAAACTCAACTTCTTCTCATATAAGCCTCAGAAACATCACTTTAGGGTAGGTCTACATTGAGGTTTTTATTACTTCCCTAAGAGAGACAAGAGAAGAGAGGCACAGGGAGAGGAGAGCGCCAGCTGCGTCCCAGGCCCACCTTGTCCTGTGGCTCTGGGTCCCACACGCAGCGAGAGCAGGGTGATGATGGAGGAATCCAGGTGTCTGCTCTCCCTGGTCACCCAAAGCCGAGAGCCACAGGCCAGCCCCTCATCCCTCTGATTCTCAACTCACTATCCTTCAGAGAGCAGTTTTGCTGGCTTCCGCACTAATCATCTACAGTGGAGGAAACAGGAAGTCTCCAGAGTCACTCAGTTCCCGCTGCTCCGGCCCTTCCTCTATCAGCAGGTTCAGTCTTCAAATTTAGATTAAAGTCCCGTATCCAGAAAAGCTCCCAGTGACCCCCTTCTGCACTCTCCCAGCTCCCTTCAGAGCTCGTCTGTGTCATTAATTACTTTAGTTAATTATTTGTTTAATGTCTACTCCCCTCACTATAACATAAACTCCCTGAAAGCAAGCAGACATCCTGCAGATCTGGCCACTCACACAGAAGAACCAATGAACACTTTCAGGAATTCTGAATGAATACAATGCTATGATTCTGTGACAAAGACTCATTCACATCATGGTCAGAACTGAAAATGAAATATCCATCTAGACCAGGGGTCAGCAAATTTTCACTGCAAAGGACCAAATAGAAAATATTTTAGGCTTTAAGGGCAAGTAAGTTCTCTGCTGCACATTCTTCCTTGGTTTGGTTTGGTTTGGTTTTGAACAACTTTAAAAATGTAAAAAGCACTCTCCACTTGGGGCTGTGCAGGGCCAGGCATCACTCTACACATCAGTCACATCTAAATTTCAAATGTATAAACATTCAGTTCTGCAGGGTGGTTTCCATGCAATGTTAGTGCCTCTTCCTATGTTTGTTTGTAAAAGAAAACTAAATTCAAAATCTACCTCTCACACTTAGAATGACAAAGTAGGACAAAAGAGGTTCTCTGTTTTCTCCATTCCTGTAGGTCACTAGAGAGCATTTGCAGGTCTCCCAGGACATTTTCTGAGGGGAAATTGAACTCTTTTTCCCTACATAACTTAAGTGTGCCTGCACCTAACTGGACCCACACACCTAAGAAACCACATCTCTCAGTTCTCAAGTGATTAATTATCATTACAGTAAACCAATCTTATGCAGACCATCTTACAGTAGCTCTGCCAATGGCCAGAAATCTAATTCGTTCTTTCCTACAACTCAGTCTTGCATACAACATAAAACAAGGGAGACAGGATCACTTGTGTGTGTGTCTCAGAGTGAATGAATGTGTATGTGTTCATCAAACCAAAACATGATCAGCAGTGGTTGAGGAGTGGCGTGGAAAAGAGGGAAGCACAGTCCCAGAGCTTCATGCCCTGAGGGGTGAACACCTTTCACCCCGAGCACCTCAGCTGCAGCCCCGACCTTGTGCTGGGGGCTGGCCCGCCGCTGCCCCCCTGGGCTACACGTCAAGCTCTAATAGCCCTGAGTGTCTCCCTGGTGGCAGACTCGCCCTGCGCTGGGAGCCCTGCCCTCACCTCCCTACCTTCACAACAGCCAGGGTGCCCCAGGCCTTCCTCTCACAGGAATCTCGGATGGAGATATCACGTCCAATCCCACACGCTTAGGGACAAGGAGTGGGGGTGACTTCTTGATCCCACAAGCACTTTCAAACAATGTGACTCCTCCAAACCCTCAGCGCCCTTGACACTCTCGCTGGCCCTCATCCTGCAGCGTCCACTCCTTCTGGCCCTTCTGTCCCTCACTAAGCCCTCCACCTCCTCACTCACCACCTTGGTCTCCACTCGACCCCGTCATCATCGTCACTGACGCTCACGGAGGTAACTCACCCGTGACCTTGAGTCCTGCCTTCACCCCGCAGGACCCGGCCCATCCACCCCCTACCTGGGCCGCCTGGGCCAGGCCCGTGTCCAAGTTCACTCAACCCTCAGTGTCCCTGTCCCCCTTGGGCTGAGGCTGTGACACAAGACCCACCTCCCACTGACTCTTCCAGCTCCCTGGGCACCAGCCGGGGGTCCCGCACCAGAGCACTCTGCCCCAGGGCCTGCATGACCCACCTTTCTCACTCACCCACATCTCTGCTCAACTGTCACTTCCGCCACCCACCCTAAAACAGCACCCATCACCCTTTCCCATTATTCCCTTCAGCCTCCAGAGCCGGTCCCTGAGCTCCTGCAAGCCCGTGAACCACTCCTTCTCACGGAATGTCAGCTCCATTTCAGCAGATGCTGGTGTCTGTTCACCACTTTCACCCAGAATCTCAAGGGAGGCCTGGCCCAGAGCAGGTCACCAGTGAACCAGTGTATGGACATCTAATCCCCGATGTGACTCTTTCGGCTCTGCCACCAGAATCCCCGCTAAACCTCCAGCCTCCACATGGGCCTTGAAGTAGTCATGGTTACCCGGTTACTCCCACACTTGCCAGTCGATCCCGGGCTCCACCACCACAACACAAGCAGGCCCCCATTCCCCTATCCCTCTCTCACGTCAGCCTGGAAACTCACACACCTTCCAGCCTGGCACACCCTCCCCTCCGCCTGCACCTGAGCACCTCAACACCCCAGAAGAAAGACACACATGCTGCCTGTTCTCACTTTACTATCTTGACTATAAACCCCAATCAGACCCAACCCTGCTCTGCATTCTCAGCTCAGCTTCCAGTTGCCTCCCTTATCCAACTCTTTCCAATGAGGAGATGATGACCCTCTCAAATAATTTACTGAGAAAATGCAAGAAGCTGGGACAAACTGTATATGCAGAACACCCACACCTGCACCCTCCACTGCCTACACTTCACGGTGGAAACTCTGCTCCAGACAAAAGCAAGTTCTTCCCTCTGTGTCCTGGATCTAATTCCTTGTCGCATGCATGGAACTTCACTCTTTAACTGTTCCTTCTCTCTCTGAATCATGAACACGCCCTTCTTGACTGGACATTACCAGAATCACAAAAACATGCTTAACTGTAAAAGAAATCTCCCTGAGCCCACATCATTCCACATCACCAGCTACTGTCCCATTTCTTGGTTCCCTTCACATCAAAACTGCTAGCTATATCATCATGAAGTGTACAAATAACAAATGTCGAAGAGGATGTGGAGAAAAGGAAACCTTCATACTCTGTTGGTGGGAATGTAAATTGGTGCAGTAACAATGAACAACACTATGCAGGCTTCTCAAAACACTAAAAATAGAACTACCATATGACAGCAATTCCAATGCTGGACATATATCTAAAAAAATGATTCAAAACGATAGTGCACCCCAATGTTCACAGTGGCACTATTTACAATAGCAAAGATATGAAAGCAACCTAAATGTCCATCAACAGATGAACAGATTAAGATGATATGGTACATATATACAATGGAATACTACTTTGCCATAAAGAATGAAATAATGCCATTTGCAGCTACAAGGAGGGACACAGAGATTATCATACTAAGCGAAGTAAGTCAGAAAGAAAAAGACAAATACCATAAGATATCACTTATATGTAGAATCTAAAATGTGATGCAAATGAACTTATTTACAAAACAGAAACAGACTCACAGACACAGAAAAACTCATGGTTACCAAGGAAGGGGGAGGGACAAATTAGGAGTATGGGATTAAGAGACACAAACTACTATATATAAAATGGATAAACAACAAGAGTTTACTGTATAGCATAAGGAATTATACCCAATATCTTGTTATAACCTATAATGGAATATAATTTCAAAAAGACTCACTTTGCTGTACAAGTGAAACTAACACAACATTGTAAATTGACTCTACTTCAATTAGAAGAAACCTACTAGCCAGAATTCACTACACCTGCCACTTCTGACCCCTCCCTCTTGGCTCAGCCCACTCTGCGCTTAATCCCTCCAGAAATTCTCACTGTGGATTCACTCTGACTCCTTAGAACACTTTCTTCTCACACCCTGATGCTCCCTCTGTTCTCTCCAACTCACATGCCATGGTCTCTCCAGGCCCCTTTCCTGGCTGCTCTGCTCAGCGTGTTCAGGCTCATTCTAAGGCTTCCTCTCAATTCTTTCCATTTTCTCTTCTATGGTCTCACTCCAGCTGCAAACGCTCCTCCCCTTAAAACCAGGCAGGCCTCCTTGACTGCATCAGCCAGCAGAGGAGGGGAGAAGCGGCATCCCCCTAGAGAAGAAGATGAGAAATCAGAGAACCTCCAACCAGGCACTGAGAGTTTTTCCCTCCAGGGTCCCTCAACCTGGACTCAAGGAAACCTGAAACCCAGAAGTGGATATCAGAATTGACTGAGAAAGCTCTCAGAGGCAATTTGGCCATGGTGTCAGTAATCTTTAAAAATTCAGCGCTTGACCCAAAAATTCCACTTTGGAAAACATATCATAGGAAACTATCCCAGAGTGATGCATCACAGGATTATTGTGAAAATTAGATGAGATAACACATGTAAAGTGCTCAGCACTGTTCCTGGTACAATATTAAATGGACCTTACTAGTAAAAAAAAAAAAAGAAAGAAAGAAAGAAAGAAAGAAAGAAAGAAAGAAAGAAAGAAAGAAAGAAAGAAAGAAAGAAAGAAACTAAAATGTCCAACTGTAAAGACATATTTAAAAAAGGATAGCTTTATATAGATGACAGCTTACTATATAGCCGTCAGAAGTTATGTTAGTATAGAAAGAATAATGATAATTAATTTAAACACATTGAATATATGAAAAGGAATAAGAAAAGAAAAACTAAATAGATGTCACTGGAGAATGCTACTGTACCAATCACCACTGATAACAGAGAATTAATGGGAAATAAATAAAGCATTTAATCTGCCTTTCCAGTACGAACTGGATTTTGGGTTAATAATCATACCTAGGGATTAAATTTTTCAGTACAGGAAAATTCCAGCCAAAAATGCAAAGAAATGACAAATTCAGAAAATTGCAATCCCTAATGGTTCACTTAATGAATAGATGGGAAACCCATTATAAAACTGTCAACTGAAAAGTTTGCAAAGACATCAAGTTGTCATCCCCAAACCCACAAGTCATTCAGAGTCAACACAAGGAGACTGGTAAGCTTGGTGAGCCCTTCGATGGGGGGGACTGTAAAGTTCACAGAACTGCCGACCAAGCACCCCATCTGTCCCTCTGAGAAGAGAGAGAAGAGGGCCAAGCATGGGTCACATCATGTCAGCCTGGACCTATTCTTGCCCATGGTTTCAGACAGTTTGTGAATGCCTAGTTAACAGGTTAGTGTTGTCTGTTGGGGTTAGGGCTACCCTAACACTAACCCTTAAACAATGAATTCTATGTGCCTTCAATATAATGATGCCACTGTGGCATATTAAAAAGTACATTTTTGAGATGAAGACGTAAGTATTTGAGATTCAAACAACATGATGCCAGGAATTTGTCCAAATTAGTCCCTAAAAAAGGGTGGTGAGGGGTGGAGGTGATGAAGCTATTACAGGGTAATAATGCTGATAATTATGGGAGGTGGGTAGTGGGCCCATGAGACTTCACCACACTCTGTTTTATGTATGGCCAAATTTTCACAATTAATATCTTTAATCATGCTATTAAAAAGGTTTAATGACATGTAACAATGTGTCAAAAATATTATGTGAAATACTCAAGATTCCACAGCTTAACAAGGTATGCTCCTGATTCTGTAAAAATAGCAGAAACAACTTCGCTTAAAAAGAATCAAATCAGGGCTTCCCTGGTGGCGCAGTGGTTGAGAGTCCACCTGCCGATGCAGGGGACACGTGTTTGTGCCCCGGTCAGGGAAGATCCCACATGCCGCGGAGCGGCTGGGCCCGTGAGCCTTGGCCGCTGAGCCTGCGCGTCCTGAGCCTGTGCTCTGCAATGGGAGAGGCCACAACAGTGAGAGGCCAGTGTACCAGAAAAAAAAAAAAAAAAGACTCAAATCACTGCAGTAGGAATATGACAAGTTTTTTTTTTCTATGACTTGCACACCAGCTGGACTGAAATAAACTCCCTTTCTGACCAACGGGATGTAATTTGACCAGAGCAGGAGGAGCAGGCAGAGACACGACCTTCTGTTTTGCTTCTTGCATTGATGACTGGGGATTTAATGTTTGTGCATGGAGTGGTCCAGTTTCCCCAGCACTATTCATTGCAAAGCCTATCTTGTCCTCATGGGACCTTCTCACCTCCTTTGTCAGAGACAAATTGACCACACAAGTGTGGCTTTCTTTCTGGACTCTCCATTCTCTTCCTTGGATCTACTGGATGTATTGTGGGCCAATATCATGCTGTCTTGATGATGATAGGTTTGCAGTATAGTTAGAAATCAGGCAGCGTGGGACGTCCGAAGTCTGCACTTCTTCCTGAAGAGAATATGGACACACTCTATGTTCTTTTGGGTTTCCAGACACATTTGGGAATTCTGGGTTATACTTGTCTGAGAAAATCCGTGGGTATTTTGAGAGGAATGACATTAACTCTCTGGATTGCCTCAAGGGTGTGGAATCATTCGCACAAGATGGACTCTTCCAATCCATGAGCACCAGCTAACTTTCCAAGTTGGGTGTGTGTCGTCTTAATTTTCTTTCATCAATATGTCTCTCATCCCGTTTTCTGAGTTGTGGGTCTTGTAGGTCGTGGGTAGGATGGACTCCTAGGTATTTTCTTTGTGTTGTTACCATCATTGTCCACGGGGTTGTCTCCTTCCTTTCTCATTCGGATAGTTTGTTGTGAGTGTACAATAAGGCAACTGATTTCTGTAGCATCAATGAAGCTTGTACTCTGCAATCGAACTGAATTTCCTGAGTTCTGTTCTGTTTTTTGCTTTTTTTGGGGGGGCGGAGGGGTGTCGCCTTCAGAATTTTCTGTGCAGAGAATTGGTTCCATTGGAGTCTTTCCTCTGCCTTTGGATACTCCTTCTTTCTTCTTTCCATGACGTTATTATGGCGAGGACTTCCTCCACCCTGGTGAATGAAAGCAGCCAGCGTACCACGGTTAGAGTTATGTGTATGCAGTAATTGGCTCTCTTCTCCTTCCACCCTCTCCATCTCTATGAGGCTTCCAGGAGGCGCAGGACTATGCCATGGCCCCATGGGGCTCAGCTTGGTCAGCTGGACCACTGTATGTCTGCCCCGCCATCCCAGGCGTAATTTGCTCTACCATCTGTGACCCTTCTATGGCTAGGATTCGGGGGATGGGGGGCCTTCAGACCTTTCCCTCCTTTGAGACCAATCCTCTGTTCGTTATGTGTTGGCAAATTGCAGTCCACCAGACAGACGGTCTGAAGCCAGCCTTTGGTCCAGTCCCAAGATCAGTCTCTGGGGACTCACCCTGTGTGACCCAGCATTTAGCCCTAGCCTGCTCACCTTCGTGCTCCACCTTGGTGTGCTCCAGGTCTTGTAGCTGACTCGGGGGAAAGCTCAGCATGATGCTCCAGGTCAGAACTGGCTGTGCTGAGCTCTCTTCGTAGCCCTGGATTGGGCCCCATAGACCCCTGGGCCTTGGTTCTGGAGAAACCTCCATGCCCACACTAATCCTGAGCCTGTGGTGGCCCTTGTGGGCAGTGAAGACTGGGTGTGGGGTGGGAGAACCAAGCCCCACACTTGGGGAGATACATTGGGTGCCCAGATCAAGGAGCTCCTCGCTGATCTCCAAAGTGGGTCTCTGCCATGACAGTGACCAGCAGATGGGTCTGCTCAGCTCTGAGGGATCAGGGCCCCTCCCAGCCATTATCACTGCTTCTTCTCCAATTGACCTTCTTCTCCCAGATCAGGCACAGACCTAGGCCGGATCACATATCCACCCGGGACAAAAGAGGTCCACCTAGAGGGCTTGGCATAAACCTTGGGCTGAAGGGCACTGCCTTGGCTTCCTCCATCCCAATCAGCCAGCTTGGGACAGGGCTGTGGACATTTCCGGCCCACTGGGTTTCTCACCCTTTATCAGCCTGCCCATGCTGGAGGCAGACCCACCCCACAGGACAGGAACACCCACCCCCAGCACAACTCCACACATCCAGGCAAGGGACATAGAGCTACCCGGCTGACATCAGGGTGGTGTCCTGGCCTGGGACTCCAAGGCTTGCCTTTGGGGTCCTCCCAGATAATGGCCCAAAGCAACTCATGTGAAACCTGTCCCAACATCAACAGCCCTGGAGAAACACCCTGACTGTGACCTTTCTTCAGGCCACAGCCCTAGCACATGGGGACACAGAAGAACCATGTTTATAGCCACATGAGATGGGGAAGGGGCTCCTCTAGGATGTGGTTATCTCATTCTCCAGGTTCCAGGTTCTGTTGGGCTCTATTGCCAGGGAAGTGAGGTCACGTCTTGGGGTCCCCTGGTCCAGACCAGTGACACCAACATGGCCTGGGTAGAGTTAGGGTCCCGGGTCTGTGGACAGCTGTTTTCAGACCCGTCAGCTCTCCTCCGTGTCATCAAGGATGTGGCCCTGTACAAGCCATGTGCCTCTCCACCCCAGTCTCCCCATCTGCACAGTGGTGCTCATTCTGGCATCAACTTCCTAGGAAGCCATTAGGCAGATAGACGTAGAAGCATCTACAGTGCCTGTCAGACTTGTAGACTGGTATCACATGGAGGGCTGGTATCACATGGAGCTCAGGCACACACTGAACAAAGGAAGGATTGCCTCAGGGGCTGGCCTAGCACAGAATCCAGCTGAAACAGGCTTGGGCCTGCCCTGGGATCTCGGAAGAGTCACTCATCCTCTGGCCTACTTCCCACTCCTGCCGAGGGAGGGCTGAAAGTCAAGAAACTTCAGACATCGCCCCCTCTGGCATACAAACTTCCAGGTCTTCCTGGTGCAGGTAGTTTCACGTCCACATGTCTCCTTTTGGCCCCTTGGTGGGCTGCCCCTGCATTGGCTCCCAGCTGTCTTACCTCCAGGTCACATATCCTTGTGGAAATGCCCACCCCTCCAGAATGGATGGACATTGTGATTTGGTCCTTGCCTACAGATGGACTTACGAAAATTCTGTGACTTCTACTCAATTCCCCTCTCCTGTGATCGTGTGCCTTGTGCGTGTGTGTGCACAAGCACAAGCGTATTTGTATCTCTATATATGATACATAATATGTATGTATTATATATGTATTATGTAGAAAAATTTGATACATAATATATGTATTATACATATTGCCCTTAATATATATTATGTATCCTAAACTTAGTCTATATATTAAATTCATGATATAGAATATGTTTATTTTATTTAATCTAGGTATATTATGTATAGAATGCCTACAGGTGCACCTACATACACAAACACATATTGTTAGGTTAAGCTTCTGTTTAGGGTTTTTGTGTCTCGAAGGCTTGCGTTATGTGACTTCTCAGTCTCTTTTCCAGATGATCCCCTTTCTCAGTTATATCGTTTGTAAATCAAGTTTTCACACGTTCTCTCCACTGCCTTTTGGTTATTCGGACACTTTGCCTGTGCCATCGAAAACCATTTTCAGTCACCTGGAGGAGCCCCACCTGGCTTTTCTGTGCTTCTTTTTCCCTTGCCTGAGAAGACCGATCCACACACATGGTTCTAAGACTGAGGTCCAAGAACGTATGGGTTTTTTCTAGGCCTGGCTTCTGGTTTTACATTTCAGTAGTCGATCTGGTGTTAGGTTCTTGTTTTAGGTGGCATGAGAAAGGAATCCAGGGTAATGCTTGTGCCTGGAGCAGTTTCCCCACCACTATTCATTTCACAGGCTATCTTGTCCCCATGGGACCTTCTCACCTCCTTTGTCAGAGACAAATTGACCGCACAAGTGTGGCTTTCTTTCTGAGCTCTCCATTCTTTTCTATGGATCTATGTGGATGTCTTGTGTGCCAGTACCATGCTGTCTTGATAATTTGTAGGTTTGCAGTCTAGTTGGAAATCAGGCAGCTTGGGACATCGGAAGTCTTCACTTCTTTCTGAAGAACGTATTAACACTCTCCATGTTCTTTTGTGGCTTCTTCTGTCCCTGGGATTTTCTCTTCTTCTGGCGTCATTTTATGAGAGGAATGTTTTTACCGTTTTTGTAGGGGTTTATTTTTCCTGCTGCTTTCTTGCTTCTTTTTGGTAGTTTTCTTCCTTTCACGACAGGAAAAGCTCAGCAATTTCTTCCTTCTTCTGGCTTGAATGTCACGCTTTGACTAGCAGTGGCTCTCCCAACATTATTCACACATTTGCTAAAAGGGCTTTGGGCTAAATATCCTCTTTTTTCTGTCTTGTCCTTTAGAAAGCCTAGGAAGAGATGCCAGGAGAAATAGTACATCCATCTCTCCTTATAAAGAAAGATCCTTGGTCATCCCTTTGAGATGGATCAGTTTTCATGTACTGCTAGGGAAGAATTGGCTCTTCAGACAGGAATTTCAGAACCTCAAATCCAGGTAAGGCCTTAATGTGTGGAACATTACTTGTCCCAGGACAAGGCAGTGTTACACCTGCTACACTATTGTGATGAATATATTGGGTTGACCAGTAAATTAATTTGGGTTTTTCCTTAAGATGACGCAGAAAAACCCATCCAACTTTTTGGCCAACCCAATGGAGAGGCATTGTGGGGTGTGGAGAGGATTTTCTCTTTTCCACAGGAATTCACCATGGGTGGCTGAACTGAAGGCGTCCGTTTACAGCTTGAGTAGCCTGGGAAGGGCCATATATTGTAGCCAATCAATGTGGGCTCTCCTCCAAGCTAGGGACCTAGTGTTGTCCTGACATCACCCCTCATTTTCAAGGGCCAAGGTGGGTAAAATTGCCCTGAGGGTAGGCCCACCAGACTTTGCCCTCAGCCCGACAGACTGGATGGTGGTAAAGTGGCAGCTGCAAGTAGATCCAGATTGTTGCACTTCTGGAGTGCCTGTCTCTTTTTGCTTCCTTACGTATGGTTTCAGAGCCAAAGAGCTCAGCACCTGGAGCAGAGCACAAGTCAGCCTGTGAATGCCCCATCAGAGCACCAAGATGCCAGATCAGCCATGGCTGCTTCAGCAGACCAAAGGCCCTTGCCCACTGTCCACAGCAGCTCTCATTATTTTCCTCCCTCTCATCCACCAGAGAGAATGCAATAGTTTGCCTCAGCTGCGCCTTCTTTCTCCCCTACCTTCTCTGTGCCCAGACCTTCCTCTGGGGCCTGTGTGGGCCAGCCATTCACATCCATCATGGTCAACCCCAGTCTGGCTCAGCAGCTCTTGAGGGAAGCAAGAACCCATAACTCCCTCTAGGAATACAGTGGTGGAGGGAGACCCATGGGGTCATCACTAGTGGGTAGTCTGGGCAAGGGGTTATCCTTCCACCTTCACAGCCTGAGACACACCTCTGGCAGCAGCAGCCATCCTCAAGTGAAGAGGTGTCCCCTCTGCTGGTGCAACAGCCTCAGCACTCAGCCCTTCCAGGCTCATCAAACCTCCTAGATGAACTCTTGTTAGACACAGACATTCTGGAAAAGGCAAGACCTTTTCTGGATTTGGATTTAGAGGAAGAAGAGCCTCTGGGGACCCTGTCAGCACCCCTCAGCAAGGAACAATTCCAGGCCCTGCTCTACATGCTGTCAGTCTCCCCAGGGCCTCAGGCTTAGGAGGAAGAAGGAGAGCTTTTCCCCAAACCTACCCCTTTCAGCCTTCTTCCCTGGGATGCAGAGCTGTCAAGGAGAGAAAGGAGAAGCAAGAAGCAAGAAGCAACACTCATGATACTGTCCGGCAGCAAGACCAAGGAAAGACTTGTCAGTAGCAAGCTCGTTGGCTCAATGAGCACTGCCAAGGTCCGTACAGGGCGACAAAAAGCATGGGCACCAGGAGGGGCACCCTCCCTAAAACCTTAAGGAGGTTTTAGGCAAATGATTCCACACCCTTAAGGAGTTCTAGCATTCCAATGACAAACAGGATGATTTCCCCATTGTACCTGACATTCCATCGCCCCAATAAATAAATATTAGCACTCAATACAAGTTTTTGGTTGTGCTTTGGTCCCTTTGTGTTCTGCCATTCCTCAGAGAGGTGAAATCCCTACCATTGCTGGGACAGCACGGGAAGGTGGTCCAGATGCCCATGTCTTGTCTAGTAGCTTCTAAGCACAAACACACCATAGTGGAATCACTAAAATAGTCTTTCCATGACAACCTTCACTTGGTTTCTGGGTGCATAGTGTGAATGGCTTCCTCCAGGGCTTACCCATTGAGCACAAGTACAGAACTATACAAACACTTTCGTCACCAGAATTCATATTAACATATATGCCTGATATATTTATGCAGGCAAATAAGCTCTGACTCTCTCTCATTGTCTGTTTACTACCACACATTATACATACACAGAGACGCCTCTCAAAATATAATAAGCACAGTTACAGCTAAAGCAATGTACAAAGTAACTAAAAACACAATATATGTGGAATTGCAAAGTCGTGGCAGGTGACCCCTTCCATTGCTCTTTTCAAAAATATTTTCCAAGGTATTTCCCTTGTACACGCTGTGAGTGATTTCTCTACTCACTCAATCTGTGCCGCATGTCCAGCATGTGTGTGTCATCAGCAGCAAGTGAGAAAACAATCTGATACTTGCCACTCGAAGGTGTATACACCAAGATATCTGAGTCTCTAGCTACAACTACATCCAGGTGTCTAGGTTTATATGGTGTATCTCTGTGGATACATCCAGTCCTCAAATCCCTCCCAGTCACTTCCCTTTCCTAGGCTCCCCTTTTTCCATAGCTCTAGAGTAAAGGACAGATTTCTCTCTATTTTCCTTTGACAGAAAGGAAGTCTGTTTCAAGGGCCACTCAGGGTGAGATTATGCTTCTGGGAAAAGAGTCTGGACATTGTAACCTTAGGACAAGTAGGACTGGATATTTGGAAAGGGACACCTTGTAGAAAAGATGGCACTTTCAAGAAGGCAGGAGGAAGACTGGATCAGCATGTGCCAGAAAACACTCAGTTGCCAATGGACAGTGAGACATGCACAGACTGTAGCTAGAGCTAGGAGCTGTGGCTTAGCCTCTTTGGGGTCCAATGCCACCTACTCCAGAGAAACCTCAGGGCCCAGAGATAGACAGTAGAGCCCCCACAGACAGTCCACTGGTGGCCTGTGCAGAAACACAGCTGCAGTCTCCCAGAATATCCTGGCTTCCATGCAGAGCAAAGCCACAACTCTGCCAAGCAACCTTCCACCACCTGGGTTGTCTATGAGGAAGCCGGTGGAGGTGTGACAAAAAGTTCCTTGGTAGGAGGATCCATCAAATCTGATGTTTTAGCAGATTTTACCAGCCCAAATTCCACCTTCTGGGGAAAACCACCCTAATCCAACAAGATGGTCCAATTACACTCTGAACTATGGCAACTGAGGACAAGCGACCACAATCTGGACAACCTCAAGACATTCTCCTGGGACTTGCAGAGAGCTAACAGTCCCAGGGGCGTCCATCCACTGGTACCACCTGACAACCACTTTTACTGTGTGTAGAAAATCTAAACACAGAGTTCAACAAAAAGCCAATAAACACACACACACCAGCATTATTTTAACAAACTGGTGTAATTAGTCCCATTCCCAATTGTTCCTAAATAAGTTCATTGCCCTCATGTTAATCTACATGACTCAGATTTATAAACCTGGGTGGCAAAAGAATACATGAAAGATGGTTATGTGTTTGTGTGTCTTCTTCCCTTAATCTTTTTTTCAATTTTCCAGAGCCTAAACTTAATGAAAATTTGGGGCTGGTTGTATTTTGAATACACAGCATTCCTTTCAAACCCAGCTGTATCTTCATCCGTCATCTAAGTTGCTTTATGCTGCTGCTGCTCTTGCTTATTGTTCATGTTTCTTTTTTTCTTTTTGAAACCACACTACCTTCTCATGTAAATTGGCACTTCAGGTCTTCTTTCTGTTTTCATTTCATAGAACACTCAGTCTATCTTGGATGGTTATCACTGTACTTCTCCTCTCATTAGAGTCATCTTTCCCTTCTCCCATGTGGTTGTGCTATGGCCCATCTTCATTGCATTCATCTGTTTTGGGGCCTTTCCCCAACTAGAGCAGTCCAGAGAAGGAGTAAGCACCTACAGGTAGTCTGGCTCCCTGTCAGCCAAATATGAAAGGATTAGGTCTTCCTTCTCTTTGAAAGGTTTTGTCAGGGAACGTTGCTTTTGAATACATTGTATTGGCTGGGGATGGAGTCCCCTCAGCCACTGGCCATGTGTCTTTTCAATTCCTTGAGAGACCCTGACCTTGGTAGAACCAAGAGATGGACCCAGGCCCCTGAAGGCACCTCAACCCCCCTCCACAGCTTTTGGAACTGCTTCCCCAGGACAGACAGGCTTAACAATACAGCTTTGAGACAATGAGGTGGACAAGATAGGTGCACACCTTTGTGCAGTATAGGTGACTGGACCCTCTTCAGGTCTCTATATAAACTTTCTTTAAGATGATGCTGGACTGGTGGGGGAAGACCTACTCATCTTGCAGCCACCCAGAACAAACATTGAAAATAAGTTCCTTGGCTTGTGACACCTACTTCCTACCAATATAGTGTGGTCTACCGCTTCTCGAGTCTCTCCATAGCACATGAGCAAGGGGGGCAGGCTTCAGATTACACCTGAAAAAGCCCCAAATTGTTGAGGAATAACAAGTAGACCCTGTCTCAGCAGTCAAATTTAGTATACAAATTATCAGGAACTCAAAGCCCAGGAAAGGAAATGCTTTAGGGATGGGATGCAATGAGGTCAAGGAGATGATGAGAGATGTGGGAAACATACACAAGGACAGCTAGGCTCTAGTCTCTCTCTCCATTCTGGTGGCATGGCCAGCTGAGGGGTAAAGGGGTCACATCATGCTGCACTTGGCCTGAATCTTACAGCAGGGAAAAAAACCTAGTGGTAGACCCCAATTGCCATACCCTTTTTCCCTACCACCCAACCCTCCCACATGTCCACCTTGCAGCTGTAAGACAGGGTATACTTTGTATTTTATCCATTATCTGTTTGAGAATCCCCTTTAAAAGGAAAGAATGTTGTTCTTTAACTTGCACCACACACAAAACTCAGCTCCATACCAATGAAAACCCGAATCAAGGACCTGAATCTGTAACATTCCTAAAATAAAAGCCAGTTTCTATGGTCCTTGACAAAAATGTCCATCTGAGGATAAATGGATTTAACAAAAGAAAAATTAACAAATACATCTTCAAAGGAAAACTATGCAGCCAGGACAAAGATGAAGTCTCTCTGGGTTCCAAAAAATGACAGACTTAGAATGTGGTACGGTTCCAAGATAGTCAGAAGCAGAAGACAAATTAACTATTATTTAAATGGCATGGGGACCACGAAAAAAGAAAGAAAGAAAGAAGAAAGAAAGAAAGAATGAATGAAAGAAAGAAAGAAAGAAAGAAAGAAAGAAAGAAAGAAAGACAGGAAGGAAGGAAGGAAGGAAGGAAGGAAGGAAGGAAGGAAGGAAGGAAGGAAGGAAGAAAGAAAGAAAGAAAGAAAGAGAAAGAAAAGAAAAAAGTAGTCATGTAATAATCAAACTACAAAAACACAAGTTTAAAGATTCACAGGGCTGAACTCTGCATGTCTACTGGGAAGATTCTCAAAGGAAGTGCCCTATGAGAAATTGGAGAATAACAGTATGATATCAGAAAGAAGCAAAGTGCTTTTGTTTGGTTGTTTTGTTTCTGGTGAGCATGTGTATGAAAAAGAGAATTTCAAATACAGTGTTGTAAAAATGAAACCTCTAGACTACTGTTCCAGCGACTCCTAGATAAAAACATAATATCAAAGGGCATTACTCCATTGCCTCAAGACACCTCATACTTATTTTGAGTATTGTTCTACTTCTCTGAGGAATAAGGGGAACCACCTTATTTAGAAGAAACCAACCTTAAATGCACCTCAGCTTCTCCTATGTGTCAATAGATTCTCAGAGAAGTGGGTGCTCTTCCACCTCCGCTGGAAACGGTGCAGCATCCAAAGGACTCAAGTAGGATCAACAGGAAACGTTCCTTGCCTAGCTGACTTTTATAGGGCTTTAAGGTCACGTGATCTCCTTGAGAATTTCTCACTGAAGGAACCTCATCTCTCACCTTTCTTCACACCTTACATCAAAGGATGGGACTGCAATTTGTGTTGCAGTGTTTTCATGACCTTTAGGCTTAGCCAGACAACTGTGTCTCATTTCCCCAGTATATTTATTTTTGGAAAGCGCAACTAATTACTTTTTACATACGCCCTTTTTTTTCTGAATTACACAACGTTTATAATGGTAAAAATATACATAGCATGATATTTACTACTTATGTCACTTGAAGTGTGTTTCACATGGCCTCCATTATCTTCATATATTCCTGCAACCAGCAACATCACTGAGTTTCTACACTGTAACGACCACACCACCATCTAATTGAATAGCATTTTTATTAACAAAAACGGGAATCATAAAAACATGGGATGCCTTCATTTAATATTCTGGCAAGAGCTTTTGGAAATCAAAGAAAGTATACTTCCTTCTTGAAAAATAAGCCTTCCCATATGACATCAGAGTAGTCCACTGTCATTTACAGGTGTACCTAAGGAAAGCTTTTCTCCTCCACTATAGACTAGTAGAATTTCACAGCCATGTACTTGAACTCTTTCAATTGATCTTTTACCTATCGTTGCAAGTTCATTTCCTTTATCATAAGGTCGAATGAAGAGGTTTCAGGTAGGAATGAATAAACTGTGTTTTTGGCCTTTCAAATTTTATAGAAAATATTTTCTCCAGCATTTCATCATGGCTCTTCCAGTGCCAGTTATGAATCGCAGTGTTGATTTCAAAGTCATTTCTCGGCCATCATTCATGAAAGCAATGACATGGAGAATGATATAACTTATCAAATTGTGTTTCCCAATTACCTGTAAATAGGAAGAATTTGGATCACACTCTTGCAACTACCCGAAACACACATGAAAGAAACTTAAGGCTGCAAAACAGGACCAGAATCAGTACCATATCTTGAAGAAAAATTAGGCGATACAATCCTTCGTATGGTTGCCCATCCATGGATAAATGCATAAATGAAGAACTAGTAATAAAGTAGCCATGTTCATTATACTGAACCATAAACAGGACGGAATCTAGCCTGATTTCAGAAAGACGAGGAACCTTGAATGGATGAAGACATATACATGCACGTCCACTGGTAGGAGAAACGCCAAGAAAAGAAACCATTAATTCAATAAAGAAAACAAGCATCCAAAAACAAGGTAAAGATACACAGGACAGAATTGGGCATAACTGCTTGGAAGTGTCTGAGGAGTGGACACAACGAGTAAGAGCATGCTGTCAGATAGAAAGTATGAAAGATGGGTGGAGCGTGTGTATGGAAGAGAGACATTCAGATATAAGAGTTGTGTATATAAAACCATTCTTCCATTATAACAATAAGACCTACATAAGACTTCAAAAACATGTAAATATGTTTTTAAAACAACAAACAAAGCAACACCCATAGTCCATTTCCCATACACAGTCACGAACTAATTGGAGTACTCTTCTATTACTCAGAGGAATAAGCTGATGAGAAAATTTATAAGAAACCAACCTGAAATTCAGCTGATTCTCCTACCTGTTATGAGGTCATGAGCAAGGTGGGTGCTGGAAAACTCCCCTGGAGGAAGTGCAGCTTCCAGGGTGGCAAGGACAGTTTCAGTGGGGAACCTTCCTGACTGCAGACCTATAGAGGGCTTTAAGGTCACGTGATCTCCGTGAGTCTTTCGCACCCAAGGGACCTTCTCTCTCACCTCGTTTTCACACCTTACATCAAAGGATGTGAGTGCAGTTTCATGGTCAGCTTGTCCAGACATCTGGGTCTATTTTTAGCCATATATGTATTTTCGGAAAGAACTATATATTTTTTTAAGGTAAGTCCATTTTTTTTTCTGAATTCCACAATGGTTTTCGTGATAAAATATACAGAATATAATATGGACTATTTAAACATCACTTGGAGTGTATTTCCCAGGGCCTCCCTTAGCTTCATATATTCCTGCAACCAGCCACATCACCGAGGTCGTAAACTCTCAGGACCACACTACAATCTCCACAGATAGCAAAGAGTCATAGAAATTTTATTCCCCAAAATGGCAATCGTACAATCACGGGATGCCGTCATTTAATAATCTGGTACAGGCATCTGAACATCAACGAGTGTATATGCTCACTTCTTGAAAAACAGGCTTTCCCGTCAAGGTCACACCCAGGGGAGTCTAGTGTCATTTACTGGTTTACATAGGAAAACTTGTCTCCTCCTCCTACAGGCTAGTCGCTTTGTAGCTGGGTGTTTGAACTCTTTTATTTCATCTTTCACCTCTGTGTGTGATTATATTTCCTTCATCATACTGTCAAAAGTAGAGGTTTTAGGTAAGAATGAACCAAAAATTATTTGGCTTTTAAAGAATCGCTGCAGGATGGCATCATGACACTTTCAGTGCCACTACTGAATCACGATGTTGATTTTCTTGTCGTTGCATGGACGTCTTCATGAAATAAAGAGCATGGAGAACGACATACCTTATCAAGCTGTTTCAGAATTACCTATAAATATAAAGAATTTCCATTATTTTCTGGCAAGCGAATTTTGGAATGTGAAAATGTGTGAAAACGGAACCCAATCACCGGGGGCAATGATTGACAATAGCAGCAGATTCAAAAATTCCTGTGAGCCTCTGAACTTGCCTTTCATCCCACTGCCCCCTTGCTTCACAGGACTCCTTCCAGGTCCTCAATTTTGAAGGAAGGGTTACCCTCCGTGGGCAACTATTTACATAAATAGGAGCAGGGCATCCTTGTTGTGTCCTTTATAAGTCCTGTGCGTCTGGACCCTGAACAGTTGGCCAGCAGTTTTTCTGTGATCTGTGTGGATCATGGATTCATCCAGCCCATCAAGCTGTATGTTGATTTCGGTATCTGTGCTCTGTGGCTGGGGTCATCCAAATGCCTTGATGCCCATCCAAGTGTTGATCATCAAGACATAAATGAGCACTGAGGCTGCAGGATCAGATCTCACCAGGGCTGTGTTTCAGGAATCAGCCCAGCAACATGGTGGACAGTGGCTTCAGCACTTTATATACATATACCTTTTTGTCTTCTTGAAATCAATATCTAAGCTGGTAATCCTGTTGCCCCTCAATAGCTCCTCTATTAATTTTTCTGTTGGTTTGTTTTCCATTTGAACTGGTTAATTTCTATTGTGTCACTGGAAATGTACAACATCCAATTCGTATGAATATGGGAAGAGAATGTTCCTTGAGTGAAACTGAAAACTAGAGCCCAAGAGACACAAATTCCAGAAGCACATGAATTGTCTTCCCCTGGAGTATAACGTGGGCAGGTGGGGGAGACTTAGAAAACCAACGTCTGCAATAAGATACTTCACTCTGTGGCTCCGTGAGCTATTTCCAAGAACTATCATTGGAGTTAGCAAGAGAAGGAAGGGTCCCTGTTAAGGAAGTCTTGGTTGGGGTCTGAAACCCTTGCCTTGCCCCTTCCAGGGAAGACCTTGAGACCATGGGTTGGCAGCTGCTAACGGGTATTCCTTGGGAGAAGGGTGGTGTTGGTCCCAGAGTTGGATAGAGTTCAGGAAATTAAAGGTCTCAGGGATTCAAGGACATGCCTGAAACCACACCCACCTTGGCCATCCCGCCCAGATCCCTTCAGACCACCTGAAACCAACACACTGATATTCCTTATCACTACAAAGACCAAACATCAACTGGGAAAGGGTCCAGGACTTCAGGGCTTTCAAAGAGAAGGAATAGCACGTACCCACAGCAAGTCAGCACGACCTTGGCGCCTAAAAAGTGAAACTCCGATTCCGAGGAGTACAGCAGGGGGTGCCATCAGAAAGGGTACCACATTGGTCCTTACCTTGAACATGGATCTTCAAAATAATTGAATAACACGTTCTGTATTTTGTTCTGGTTTTGGTTTTTTGTCTCCTTTCCTTTCAAATCGTGAAAGCAGATGTGCCCTGTACCTATGATATGCCATAAGACAGGCTTCTCTCGTTAGCATAGAGATCAAAGTAAGTCTTGTAGAAGCCATCAAGAGTGTTTCCCAGGCATCCATAAGATGGAAACCTCCTTCTCTCTTGTTACCCTATTTCTCTAGGGCTTTCCTTCGTTGTTGTTGTTTCTGTTTTGGCATGAATTTCTGTGGATTATCAGTGAGTGGTAGGGATAACCTGACCCATAACCTCAATGATCATCTTGTCCAATAGTAAGCATAGATTCAACCACCAGGGTCCCATTCATCATGGCTTTCACTGTACCCAACTTTGTTCCATATGCAGAGTCAGCTCTGGACATAGAGGTCTTCCACAGGCCACAATGACCACATCTGGAAGGGCACCATTGTTTCACATCTCTACAGAATCACCCCCCATAGTTTCCCCTTGCCCCCTCTCAAGAGGATCACAAGAGAAGGAAGCTTGTTCTGAAGCTGAGTCAGAGGGACACTCTACAAGCACTCTTGCAACAAAACCCCTACCCTAGGATAACGGTCAGAGAATGACTGGCCTGAGAACCGGGCATTCCAGAAAGTAGCATGGATTCAGTTGCACTTGCGTCTCTTGATTCATTTCCTCTTAGGGTCCACATCCAGATGCAATCTGGCTTAAGCAATGTGAAGTTCTTTCTCTTGATGCTTCTCTTCTGGGTGCTTGAGACATCATGGACTCAAATCTTGTTAAGATAGTGCATCCCTTGTGTAAACGTTGTCAGAATGTGCTATGTGGTGAGAGGTACATTTGAATGAGTTGCCAGAGAAAGGGTCAGGGAACAAGAAGCATGAGATACCAATGGTGCCACGGAATTTCTCCTGTATCCAAGACTTCCCTCTCTGGTCAGGTTGGAGGTCAGTCACAAAAGGAAGATTGCTAGCATTGGAGCACAGCACCTGGGACCTTACAAGACCTTGACTTTTACTGGCATTCCAGTGAGCCAGCTGTCTTCACCATTGAAGTTCGAGAGTAGTTTGAAAATCCTTTTTCTAATTTACAGTAAAGCTTCCATGGGCCTTAATGAGAGCACCAGCTTTCCTGATGGAAACTTTGTTGGGAACCAGCTAATAGGTGGTTCAATTTGCCTTTCTCCCCTTTACTGAGGTTGGAGGACCAATTGGTATGTCAAGAATACTATGGTCCTCCACCAGGCTGTCCCCTCGCCTCACCCTGCCAAGGTATAGTTCATCATCTTTAGTTATCTTTACATGTGTGCTCATGGTTCACCTCCTCAGCTTGGTTTCTTGACCTGGACCTCTGCTGCACATTCAGGATCCCACCTCAACCACCGAGCAGCCTTTCCCTTCCTTGTGCCTTCTCGGCTTTCACCTACACCCTTATTCACACATGTGTTACACACTCTGTGGTTTGTTTCTCAAGATAGGTCAGGCAGGTTTTCCAATATTGCGGCTGACCCCGTGTGTGCCCTTCACTGTGACTTTGCTCAGTTTCTAGGAAGGCATATATATAAGAACAGTCATTCTAGTGAGAGGTGAAACCGGCAGGCACAGTCACTAGGAAGGGACAAGATCAGCTCCCTCAGCCACTGCCAGTAGGCCTGTAATGCTCAGGGAGTGGGCCTGCCACCCTCCCTCCTCTTGAGAAAGGGGGAAAGACTCACCCCCAAAACAACTTTCCCAGTGGCCTTCCAAGCTGTCCCAGAGCCAGATGTATTGCCTTTCTGCAGTAGAAATGTACCTGAATGTGGCCAGTCACCCTCAGGGGGATGGTCCCCCACTGACCCCAGGCTTGGCCCCAACCACCTACAGCCACAAATCTCAAACTCTAAGGGAGGAAACATGAGGAGGGAGGACAGGTGAAGGGATCATTGGGAACAGGGACCAGGAAAGATCTGCTGGACCACTGACACAGCCAGAGATACCACTAGGTTGAATCATCTGTGCAGACTCCACCTGTTTACATCATAATGGCTTTGCTGCTTTCTTGATCCCTCTACAAAGTTTTCACCTTTTTCTTACAGTACTTGACTAGTGGTATCCTGCCAGCATTTGGCCTTAGAAGTAACTTAACTCCCACTTTGGGCTATGTGCCCAAGGCAACCTGATTCCAGGGAGACATAGGCCTGGGACACTAGTGGCCACTTCCACCCTTACACAATCCCTCAAGGGCCACAATCAGAAGCCCTTGAGGCCCCCAGGGGCAGCACTAGACTGTGAACCTTCTGCCCACCACATTTCGGGGTCCCACTTGCCATTACTGAGGGAAACCTGGTTACGTTCCTTTCCTCCCCTGGCCAATGTCACTAAATTAAGCAAGTCTCTACATCTGACCTGAGGTCACATCTCAGAGGGCAGAGAGGAATGGAAGGTGGGTACACGCTCACCTGGTGCACACATGGACAGAAGTGGCTCCCAGTCACTAACCCATGCATGGCTAAGAGAGCCCACAAGAGGGACAGAGAGGCTGGTACAGGCTTCAGAGGAGGACCTCCACATCTGGTGGCATACCAGGCCAAACCACAATCAAATACGTTGACCTTCACTCAAACCCAGGTCGGGTGTGTGTCACACGATGCTGCACGTGACCCGAGACATTGCAGCAGGGAGGGAAACCCAGTGGTAGACCCCAACTGCCAGGCCCTCTTCCCCCACCACCCAACCCTCCCACATGTCCCCCTTGCAGCTGTAACACACCCAAATGAGCAATGAACACCAGACACCCCCAGCCCTGGGCTGGCAAGCATGAAGTGTGGTGTGGCCACAACCCAGGGAAGAGCACGTGGTGATGAACAGAGAGGCATCCCACACATCACTGCCAGCCACACAGCCCTGGGGCACAGCCATGCACAACATCAACATGAGCCACCCACCCAAACAGGGCTCACCAAAGGGTGGGGGAACGTAGGGACTCTGTATGCACAGAAGACCTGGTCAGGGCTGGCCGGATGCATGGCAGACAGGGCCAATATGAGCTCTCTTCTCTTTTTTCAGGCACCCCAGGGCTTTAGCACCACCCCTTACCTCTTACATGGCACAACATCAAGCAGGCAGTAGTGTCACGCCAAAGGGAAATTGGGCATGGGTTGGGGGCACCATGGCTGTACTTACGGGGACTGAGGGCACAGAAACCCTCCAAAGTCACCACCAACCCCACAACCCCACAAAGGCACACAGCATGAGAGGGTAATTGATCAAGGGCTGCTCAGGCAGGTAAAGAACCCACGGCCATCAGTGTGCCTGAAGTGTCAATGACCATTGATTGTATCCTGCAATTCACATTAATTCTCAAAGCTAGCACATTTTGATGAGCACAGGAGCCAAGTGATCCACTGCTGATTTTACAAGGCCTTTTTAGTTTGGCAGGGTCCCCCCCAGAGGGAAAGCTTACCCCAGAATGGCATATCCCCTGGAGGGGTTGCCTCTGCCAGCCACGCTTGACAAAAGTCAGAGCAGAAGGCAGAGATTTCAGGACAGGGAACCCAGCCCAACCCCTGGGGTGGACTCTGGTGCCCCACCAGCATCCCCAGACAGAGAGCATGTGTGCACACAGTGTGGCCCAAAGATGTAGTGTAGATCTCTCCCAGTGGCCACAGTGTGGTGCCCAGTGTGGAGGCATGGTCTGTGGGAAAAGGGACAGGCTTCCCAACACCCTTGGGCCAGACTTTCCTGATACCAAGGCAGGAGGGTGACCATTAAGGGCTTTTAAACCTCCCTCCACACCTGGGTTGTGCAAGGTCTCTAGAAAGAGGAAGACAGGCAAGGCAGGGTTGGGGCACCCCACCGCCTCTGTCTCACCACTGACAGCCACACTCCTGTGGCCGCCCAAGGGAAGCAGACCTCAGCACTGCAGGCCTGTAACAGGGACCCACCAGACACTATCCAACCCCTTCCCAAGTCCTGCTGCTCTCCAATGCCACCCCAACACGCTAATGCCCATACGCTCCTTTTCCCCTCAACTCCCAGCCCTCCCTGCACCCACCTCCAGTTCTTACAACAGAGAGTGGGAGCTATAAAACAGGAAGTGGCACACAAGTGAGCAGGGTACAAGGGGAATACAGCCAGCCAGGTGCAGGCCCAAGGTTCAGAGGGCAAGGAGAAACTTGGGACAGGGTCAGAGCTGATGGCCAGGGAACCACTGGTCAGCAGCAGGCAGTGGCAGCCCCATGGCAGTCAAGGCCCTGCGAGACCTCCACCACTGCACCACACATCGCAAGAAGTACTGAAGTCACCATGTGGTTGGTCACAGTTCACAGGGGTGACCAGGCTAGAGACAAATATACAGGGGGCACAGCCCCCAAAACCTCCACCCACCGCCCAGGAGGTGGTGGGGTAGTCTCACAAGAGAGATATGCCAGACATGCCTCATGGACAGGGTTGCCTTGAACATCTAAGATGGGGGTCCGGGAGGAACGGAGGAGACCGGCAGGGAAAGGCAAGGAGATTTCTCCCCAGTCCCTTCACACCACCCCATCTCTCCCCATGTTGAGTCAAATTAAGACACAGGCTCCACTCCTCGTGGTACCCTTTCATCATTTTAAGTTTCAGCTTTGCAACCATACTCCTCCCAAAACCCAGAAACTTTGGTTTCCCAGACGCTGCCTGGCACGTCATGGAAATAATGCCACCACGTCACCAGTCAGCATCACTTATGGTCAGAACTATGACTATCTGATCCTCTTTGAACCTCCGACTCATTCATGATTAATGAAAACACTTGGCAAATGCTTTCACTCTGGTACATCTTGCACCAGTCCAAGAATTTCACCTATAGTGGCACAATGTGAACATCCCACATGTCTCTTAATCATGGCCTGTTTTGAAAACCAACAAAATAAGACCACAGTCCTAGTCCATTATTCCTAGCTCTAGCATTCCAGGGGATCAGACCTGCTTTGAACACTCAAAATTTCTTTCAAAGTAAATGCTTCTGGTGCCACAGACACTCAGCTAGGAACATTGAGGGAGCACAAAGAGGAAAGGGGCAGGGATGGACAATGAGTCACTTTGTGGTGCACCACTGCCCATTTCCAAGATCCAACTACAAGCTTTTGAACTGCAGCATTAGTGCTGGAATTACTGCTTGCCCTCCAATGGATCCTTGTGGAAGGATTTAAAGTGGACTCATTCCATTTATAGGCCTTGAAAGAGTCCTGTTTTATTTCTACTTTCCTGGGCCAGGGGTGTGTCACTTGTACGCCTGATACCTTCCTTGGATGTGGTGGCCATTTATCAGGCTCCATCTCCAGACTCAAACCCTGATTCCCCATCACCCATGGTAACCATGGTAGGTATGACAACTACCATCAAATGTTTATCAGGCAGGTGCTTGAATGAGTCACCACCACGTGGAGGGTGTGTGATTGGCACGACTTATCTAGTGTCACCAAAGCCAATGGCACCTGCCCCCCAGGGAGGGTCATGGGGTGGCTGAGTGTGGTGGTTTGGTCTGATAAATGCATGCATTCCCCCATGAAGGTGATCAGCATCCATTGGCATGTATTAGCTTTGGAATTGCCTCAGTTATCCAAGTAGGAAAGGAGCGAGTGACCAAAGGAACCATACCTGATTTAATGAGCCATTAAGTTTCACACCCATGCATACCTCAGCATGCATGCCTTAATCTTTGAGAGCAGCGTATGCTACTGGCAGAAGCAACCAGGTAGATGGGCACACTGCAAAGAACCAGAGGGAGATAGCCAGCTCAAAAGTATGCCAAGCATGTGGAACACAGGGCATTGGGAAATCCAGCAGTGGGTGACAGTGCTCTCCTCAAGGTGAGGGAGGCCAACACCCTGCCCAAGGTCTGACCCCTTACTCTGCCCAGGACAAGGATGGCTAACCACCCACAAGCAAACAAAAATGCCTTGGTGGCATCCCCAGGTACAGCCACCCATTGTGGCATGGAGTGGATCTGGGGCACCAGGCAGTCTCCTGAAGTCTAGCCAGCACATCCTTGCTCTTGTGTAGACAGGGAGCAGTGTGGCTATAGTGGCCAGTCACAAAAATTAGCTGGAACCCAACTTGCACTCACATTCAGGAGAGCCCACAAGAGCCAGGCAAGTCAGGGACAGCAGTCCCTCACCCATAATGCTGACAGCTGTCCAGGGCAGCAATGGACATGGAGGGGGGACATGGTGGGCCCAGGAAGCAAGATGCACCAGGTCACAGAACTGAGGTTAGCAGAGTGGATAGATGGAGAGAGTTGATGAGAGATGGGGAAAAAAAAGATGAGCAGGAGATCCGAACAGACCTATACCTCACACCTCTGACAAACAGGGATCCCAAATGGATCACACACTCCACGTTCTCATTCGTCACACCATCTACAAAAATAAACTCAACAGGGATGAAACGGAGACGTAAGAGGGAGGAGGTATGGAGATAATATGTAGAGCTGATTCACTTTGTTATACAGCAGAAACTAACACACCATTGTAAAGCAATTATACTCCAATAAAAATGTTAAAAAATAAATAAACTCAACAGGGATCAAAGACTTTGACCTGAGACCTGAAACCATAGAAGTCTCAGAAGAAAACACAAGCAGTATGTGCACTATTTTTCTCTTCTTTTTTATTGATGTATAGTTGATATACAATATTATATAAGTTATAGGTGTACAATACAGTGATATACAACTTTTATTTGTCAATCCCAATATCCCTAACTATCCCTACCCCCATCCTTCCCCCCTAGTAACGGTGAATTCGTTCTTTGAGTCTGTTTCTGTTTTGTAAATAAGTTCATTTGTATCATTTTTTTAGATTCTGCATATAATTGATATCATACGATATTCCTCTTTGACTTACTTCACTTAGTATGAGAATCTCTAGGTCCATCCATATTGCTACAAATGGCATTATTTCATTCTTTTTAATGGCTGAGTAATATTCCATTGTATATATGTATCACACCTTCTTTATCCATTCCTCTGTAGATGGACATTTAGGTTGCTTCTATGTCTTGGCTATTGTAAACAGTGCTGCAATAAATATTGAGGTGCATGTATCCTTTTGGGCCATGTTTTTCTCTGGATATATGCCCAGGCATGGGATTGCAGGGTCATATGGTAGCTCTATTTTTAGTTTTTTAAGGAACATCCAAACTGTTCTCCACAGTGGCTATTCCAATTTACATTCCCACCAACAGTGAAGCAGGGTTCCCTTCTCCCCACACCCTCTCTAGCATTTATTGTTTGTGGATTTCTTGATGATAGCCATTTTGACTGGTGTGAGGCGATATCTCATTGTAGTTTCGATTTGCATTCTCTAATCATCAGTGATGTTGAACATCTTTTCATGTGTCTTTTGTTCTTCTGTATGTCTTCCTTGGAGAAATGTCTATTTAGGTCTTCTGCCCATTTTTTGATTGGGTTGTTTGTTTTGATGATATTAAGCCTCACGAGCTGTTTGCAAATGAAGTGTCCAACAAGGGATTAGTATGTGCACTTTTTGACATCAATCTGAGCGAGATTTTCTTTGTATCTGTATCCTAAGGTAAGGGAAACAAAACCCCAAATAAACCCACCCATGGAACTCCATCCAACTGACAAGCTATGGCACAGAGAAGAAAACCATCCACAAAATGAAAAGGCAGCCTGCTGAATGGGAGAGAAGATTTGCAAAATATATATCCAATAAGGGGTTCTTATCCAAAACAGACCAAGAACACACAACCTAACCTCCAAAACCCAAAAAATCCAATGGAAAAAAAAAATGGCAGAAGACCCAAACGGACAGTTGTTTTTTGTTTTTTTGTTTTTTCCAAAAACCACATACAGAAAGCCAACAAACACATGGAAAGATGTTCAGTATCACTCATCATCGGAGAGATGCACATCAACACCACGGTGAGATATCACCTCACACCTGACAGAATGGCTATCCTACAAAAGACAACAAATAAGACGGGTTGACAGGTGAGGATGTGGAGGAAAGGAACCCTTGTGCACTGTTTCTGGGAATGTCCATTGTTACAGCCACTATGGAAAACAGTATACTGGTCCTTCAAAACACTAAAAAATATATATTTTTTAAAAATCTACCTTATGATCCAGGTAGATACCTGGATACTTTTCCAAAGAAAACAAAAACACGAAAAAATACATGCACCCCTATATTCATGGCATTCTTAATGACAATAGCCAAGATATAGAAACCATCTAAGGACCCATGAATAAATCACTGGAAGAAGAGAAAAAGGAAGTTAATGTTTATAGAGCTTTGCCTACGGATCTCCCTCAGAGAAGAGAGATTAGTTTTATTCCCTGTAGTTCTTACTAAGGAAAAAATTACGTGAATCCAAGTACCTGTCAGCCTCTACTTTCTGTACTTCTTAGAAAATAATCAGATTAAAAGAAAAAAATGTGAAAACTGTTTTTGAAACGTATTTGACACGGTTATCGAGATTCTAGTAATCTTCTAAACTCTTAACAGTTTTGTACGTAAACAATGAAGAATTGTATATTATGATGTAATCAAGCATCAACTTTCTAAATTGACACAATTACACAATTGACACAATTACACACAGTCCTCACTTTGCAGGGTAGTTCAGGGCCATAAAATGACCATGAAAGCTAAAGCTCAAAAAAGCAATCGTGTTAATCAATGGGAAAAATACAATTGGTCAATGATATTCAAAATTTTGTCAAAACATTAAAAACCCTCTAACTTGCAATTAAAAATGTATAGAATATAAAAATACCAAAAATATTGTTTACTTATTATAGTATAATTGAAAACATTTCAATGAAATCACCTTATTAATTTCTAAAAAATATATTAACAGTAGTTTTTACAGTGCTTGCCTTACTTATGCAATACCTTTTTCTATGTCTTGATGAACACACGTTCCTAAGTTAAGATCAACATGTTACCCTCTGGGCTTTCCATGTCCTGAAATATCTGTCAGTGTTCCTTGAATGGGAAAGTTTTCAGCAACGTCACCTCCCTGAAATGCCTTCAGCCTGTCCTCCTTCATGTTGTTGAGCTCTCTTGCGGTCAGTACTTCTGATGGCACGTCTATAATCTCATGCATGGTGGCAGCATTGGCATATGCATGCTTAGCTGTCTCCTAACCACATCTAGTGTCATTATTTTTTGTTTCTTTGCTGCACTTTCCTCTTTCTTGGACAATTCTTTTCAGCTTCATTTCATGGTGGAGACAAGGTGGCAACACAATTCCACCTGGAAAACAGATACACACCTAGTAATCAACAAAAGGCTCTGAAAGAGGATTGCTCACTGATCATGTTACACATTTGTTAGTTAGATAGAGATTACAGACTGAACAGGCAGTAGCAAGCTTTGTACTTCATGCAGTTACAGATGATAATTTGTGGAAACTGAAATATGAACCACATTGTTAGGGTATTGGTGTCATTTAACTAAGCTACAATTATTGAACTTTTTGCACAATGGAACCATGCAAAGTGATATACCTCTTTCTCTCTCATTTTCTCCATCTGTATTTATATTAAAACATCTGCAGGAATGTGTTTTAGAATTAACATTGTAATGAAGAATTACTAGGCCAAGATCTCAGGTAGAGTAGAAATCCAGAGAGTTGAATCTGACATTTTGAAACTGCCTTTGTAAATATAGGAGAGGCTGATGAGAGGCTGACCTTCAATTTTGACAGATGCATAGAGCGAGGGGGAGAAATGTTTGAATCCAAACCCAATAAGGCTGGAATGCTTGTAATCCCCTTTCCAGCAATTTGGAGTGGGATGCTGAACAGCCACATTATCAGAATAAAGGTGAACCAGAAATAATTATGCTCTTGTGAAGACTGCAACTCAACTTGATCTTTCTTATTTCTCACAATAATCTTAGTCTCCAAAGTTGGATTAAGAAGATTCCAGATTGATGGTGCCCCCCGCCAAAGACCTAAAGAAGATGTTTTAGGCCTCAACTTATCTCTACAAACAAATTTACAAAAAATAAAAAATTAGTTTTAGATGAGGTCATGAGGGTGGAGTCCCCACCTGCAAATTAGTGTTGAGGAGGAGAAAGAAGAGACCTTGTGAGAAGAGGAAGAGCTCATAGCCCTTTCTCTCTACCATGTGAGGACAGAATGAGAAGATGACCGTCAGTGAACCAGGAAGCAGCTCTCACTAGAAATTGACTCTGTAGCACCTTGATCTTGAACTTCCAGCCTCCAGAGCTGTGAAAAATAAATGTTTGCTGTGTAAAACAACCAGTCTAAGATATTCTGTTATAGCAGCCAGGATGGATGAATGCACTGTCTATGATATTTTAGGCCTCACCACAGGTAATTATAAAGGCTTTTACCTAACTGGCTTCATGGTGGAAGCTGCCCTCCCACCAAATGGGGTTGTTGATGTACTGCAGTCTCTAAACGGAGTTGGAGTCAAGGACTCAGGCCCCTCTGGCCAGGCATGCTCTTCCCATATTTTCTAAATTTATTTATTTATTTATTTATTTATTTGTTTGTTTGTTTGTTTATTTATTTATGGCTGCATTGGGTCTTCGTTGCTGCACACAGGCTTTCTCTATATGTGGCAAGCAGAGGCTTCTCTTGTTGTAGAGCATGGAGTCTAAGCACATGGATTTCAGTAGTTGTGGCTCACAGGCTCTAGAGCGCAGGCTCAGTAGTTGTGGTGCATGGGCTTAGTTGTTCTGAGGCATGTGGGATATTCCCGGACCAGGGATCGAACTCACGTTCCCTGCATTGGCAGGTGGATTCTCAAAGACTGCACCACCAGGGAAGTCTCTCTTTCCATATTTTCATTTCAAGCCCTGATACCTCCATTCCCAGGTCGCTTCCTCTGAGGCTTTGCACATATGTCTTCCTCAGGCATTTCTCCTGAGGCTTCCATATGGGGGAAGGAGATAGGGGAAAGCTTGAAGCCATTTTTTATTGACTCTGAGTACTTTTCCACTCCTAGTCCTTCAACCTCAGCCTCTCCATTACTCTAGTGTTTATAAAACCGCTGGGCCATATTTCGGGGTACCCCCTCCACAATGAGATGGCCCTCATGTCTGTGCTGATCCATATGACCCTCAACTATGTGCTGTTTTAAGGGGGAAAATTTAATAGAAGCAGTTGGCATTTTCTGCATTTCTATACTATTGATTACACATCAATAGTACACATCACAGTATATGATTAAAGGCTTAACTCTTTCATTTTTGGCTTTTTCTTTTAATAAGCTACTGCAGCACCTGGCAATTCAGCTCTCTCTCTCTCAGCTAACTTGAGTTTCTGACACTAGCTTTGTATAATTATGCTTACTAGATTCAGGGAGGTAAAAGACAAGTTTAAATAGTCTGGCAGAGAAGTGAAATATATCTTTAAAGAGAACAAAACAATTTCTGAAAAAAAAAATTCTAAAACTAAAAAACATTAAGCCATCAAATAATGTGTTTGAAAGTGACAACTTCCAAGCAGATATACATGGAATCTAAAAAAAAAGAAAAAAAAAATGGTTTTGAAGAACCTAGGGGCGGGACAGGAATAAAGATGCAGACGTAGAGAATGGACTTCAGGACACAGGGAGGAGGAAGGGTAAGCTGGGATGAAGTGAGAGAGTGGCATGGACATATATACACTACCAAATGTAAAATAAATAACTAGTGGGAAGCAGGCTCATAGCACAGGGAGATCAGCTTGGTGCTTTGTAACCACCTAGAGGGGTGGGATAAGGAGGGTGGGAGGGAGATGCAAGAGGGAGGGGATATATGTGTACGTATAGCTGATTCCCTTTGTTATACAGCAGAAACTAACACAACAATGTAAAGCAAGTTTACTCCAATACAGATATTAAATAAATAAATTTTTTAAAGGAAAAGAAAAAATAATAAAGCCTGAAGAGGCAAAATTTTGAAGAAAAGACAGTCATACAGAGAGAGAGAGAGAGACCATCAAAGTATTCAACACAATAAAAAAATCAAAATGCATTTAATTAGAATCACAGAAGTTAAAGAAAGAAATGGGCAGAAGCAATATTTGAATTGAAAATGACTAAGAGCTTTAAAACTGATGAATGAATACCCTCACAGACTCAAGAAGCTGTTAGATTGTGAATAATAAAAAGATGAATTCCATATCTACACTGATTATAATAAAATCGCAAAAAAAAGAAAGCAAGAAAAAGACAAAGAAACAAACTGAAAGCCATCAGGAAGGGATACAAAGAACAAAGAAAGAAAAAAGACTGCATCAAAACGTTTCAACAGACACCACAGAAATACAAAGCATCCTAAGAGACTACTACAAGCAACTCTATGCCAATAAAATGGACAACCTGGAAGAAACGGACAAATTTTTAGAAAGGTGCAACCTTCCAAGACTGAACCAGGAAGAAATAGAAAATATGAAAAGAGCAATCACAAGTAATGAAATTGAAACTGTGATTTAAAATCTTCCAACAAACAAAAGTACAGAACCAGATGGCTTCACAGGTGAATTTTATCAAACATTTAAATAAGACTTAACACCCATCCTTCTCAAACTCTTCCAAAAATTTCAGAGGAAGGAACACTCCCAAACTCATTCAACGAGGCCACCATTACCCTGATACCAAAACCAGACAAAGATACTACAAAAAAAAAAAAAAATTGCAGACCAATATCACTGATGAATACAGATGCAAAAATCCTCAACAAAATACTAGCAAACAGAATCCAACAACACATTAAAAGGATCATACACCATGATCAAGTGGGATTTATCCCAGGGATCCAAGGATTCTTCAATATACACAAATCAATCAATGTGATACACCATATTAATAAACTGAAGAATAAAAACCATATGATCATCTCAATAGATGCAGAAAAAGGTTCTGACATAATTCAACACCAATTTATGATAAAAACTCTCCAAAAAGTGGGCATAGAGGGAACTTACCTCAACATAATAAAGGCCATATATGACAAACCCACAGAAAACATCATTCTCAATGGTGAAAAACTGAAACCATTTCCTCCAAGATCAGGAACAAGATAAGGTTGTGCACTTTCACCACTATTATTCAACATAGTTTTGGAAGTTTTAGCCACAGCAATCAGAGAAGAAAAAGAAATAAAAGGAATCCAAATCAGAAAAGAAGAAGTAAAGCTGTCACTGTTTGCAGATGACATGAGAGTATACATAGAGAATCCTATAGATACTACCAGAAAACTACTAGAGCTAATCAATGAATTTTGTAAAGTAGCAGGATACAAAATTAATGCACAGAAATCTCTGGCATTCCTATACACTAAAGTTGAAAAATCTGAACGAGAAATTAAGGAAATACTCTCATTTACCATTGCAACAAAAAGAATAAAATACCTAGGAATAAACCTATCTAGGGAGACGAAAGACCTGTATGCAGAAAACTATAAGACACTGATGAAAGAAATTAAAGATGATACAAAGAGATGGAGACATATACCATTGTCTTGGATTGGAAGAATCAATATTATAAAAATGACTATACTACCCAAAGGAATCTACAGATTCAATGCAATCTTTATCAAAATACCATTTTTTTTACAGAACTAGAACAAAAAAATCTTAAATTTTGTATGGAGACACAAAAGACCCCTAACAGACAAAGCAGTCTGGAGGGAAAAAAAACAGAGCTGGAGGAATCAGACTCCCTGACTTCAGACTATACTACAAAGCTACAGTAATCAAGACAATATGGTACTGGCACAAAAACAGAAATATAGATCAATGGAACAAGACAGAAAGCCCAGAGATAAACCCACGCACCTGTGGTCAACCAATCTATGACAAACGAGGCAAGAATATACAATGGGAAAAGACATTCTCTTCAATAAATGGTGCTGGGAAAACTGGACAGCTACATGTAAAAGAATGAAATTAAAATACCCCCTAACACCATACACAAAAATAAACTCAAAATGGATTGAAGACCTAAATGTAAGACCGGACATTCTAAAACTCTTAGTGGAAGACATAGGAAGAACACTCTTTGACATAAATCACAGTAAGATCTTTTTTGATCCACCTCCTAGAATAATGGAAATAAAAACAAAAATAAACAAATGGGACCTAATGAAACTTAAAAGCTCTTGCAAAGCAAAGAAAACTACAAACAAGATGAAAAGACAACCCTCAGAATGGGAGAAAATATTTGCAAATGAATCAATGGACAAAGGATTAAACTCCAAAATATATAAATAGCTCATGCAGCTCAATATTAAAAAAAACAAACAGCCCAATCCAAAAATGGGCAGAAGACCTAAATAGACATTTTTCCAAAGAAGACATACAGATGGCCAAGAAGCACATGAAAAGCTGCTCAACATCACTAATTACTAGAGTGCAAATCAAAACTACAATGAGGTATCACCTTATACCAGTTAGAATGGGCATCATCAGAAAATCTACAAACAACAAATGCTGGAGAGGGTGTGGAGAAAAGGGAACCCTCTTGAACTGTTGGTGGGAATGTAAATTGATACAGCCACTGTGGAGAACAGTATGGACTTTCCTTAAAGAACTAAAAATAGAATTACCATATGACCCAGCAATCTCACTATTGGGCATATACCCCAGAGAAAACCATAATTCAAAAAGACACATGCACCCCAGTGTTCATTGCAGCACTATTTACAATATCCAGGTCATGGAAGCAACCTAAATGCCCATCGACAGATGAATGGATAAAGAAGATGTGGTATATATATACAATGGAATATTACTCAGCCATAAAAAGGAATGAAACTGGGTCATTTGTGGAGACGTGGATGGACCAGAGACTGTCATACAGTGTGAAGTAAGTCAGAAAGAGAAAAACAAATATCGTATATTAATGCATATATGTGGAACCTAGATAAATGGTACAGATGAACTAGTTTGCAGGGCAGAAACTGAGACACAGATGTAGAAAACAAACGTATGGACAGCAAGGGGGGAAAGTCGTGGGCAAGGGATGGTGGTTTGATGATTTTGGAGATTGGGATTGACATGGATACACTAATATGTATAAAATGGATAACTAATAAGAACCTGCTGTATAAAAAAATAAATTAAAAAAATGAGAAGCCCATACACCACAACGAAAAGTAGCCCTTGCTCTCCACAACTAGGGAAAGGCTGAATGCGGCAATGAAGACCTAACACAGCCAAAAATAAAATCACCAGAGGCAGAGACAAAGAATATTATGCTCAGATATGTTCTATGCAGTATTATTTATAGTCAGAAACTACTGCATATCCACAAATAGGAAATAATGAAGTCAAGTATGACACCTTATATATTGACTGTTACTTTACCATTTGAAATATTGTGTTGAAAGAAATCTACCACATACTGGCGGGAATATAGTGATAAACAAGACAGACACGGTGTCTTCCCTCTTGGAGCTGACATTCTATGGGGGAAGACAGACAATAAACAAGTGGACAAATGTGAAAAATGCACAGAAGGAAGAAGGGGTAACGTGGTAGAGAACCATGGGTGGGTTGGGGAGGTAACTTAGGTGGGAAAACAGGGAAAGCCTGTTCTAGGATCTGGCATTTAAAATAAAATCCAAAGGTCGAGCAGGAGCCAGCCAAATGAACAGCCAGGGAACGATCTTCCAGACAAAATGAACAGGAATTACCAGGATGCTGGGGTGGAGGAGCTTAGCTGGGAGAGGGAAGTAATGGAAGATATGTGGCTGGAACAGAATAAGCCAGAGGACACTGGAAGCTGAGGAAGCTGAAGAACTGAGCAGAGCCAGACTCCTCAGGACTCCTGGGCTGTGAGTGAAGTTTGGATTTTGTTCTAAGGGCTGAGTATTATAAGACTGCATGGAGAGGGGGGAGTGATATCTGTAAGATGGCAGAACAGGATGTCCCAGCCCTCATTCCCCCATAGAAACACTGATTTGACACCATCTACAGACAAAAATACCTTTGTGAGAGTTCTGAAGTCTAGTTGAGAGGTTCCAGCCAACCAGTGGACCAGAAAATGCAAGAGCAGCCATACTGAAGGGCTAGAAAGAACAGTGTCACTTTCTTTGCATCATTCCTCCCCCAGGCTGGCAACACTGAGAGCCAAGAGAGATTCACCAGCCCACGATTTCTCCCACAGGATAAAAAGAGAGCAAGTGAGGGTCTGACTCCCCAGCCTTTTGGGGCAATGTCTAAAAGCTCTGATTAATCTTGATGCACTCAGACCACTGAAGACATCAGTATGGCATTGTCTGTGAGCAACCAAGAACAAAGAAAAGGGTAGAGGCTCATAGCAACAAACATTCACATCCCCAAGACCACAGTTCCCCAGTTCTGGTGCCCCATACATTCTCACAAATGGCACATGGACCTCAGCAGCCAGTGAAGACCTCAGCAACCAACTTGACTTTGCAGGATTGGGGGAAAGTGTACAACCCAGAGACTGCTCCTTCAAGAGGGAGGGACAGAGTGGGATTGAGCTCTTTATCCTGGCAACTCAGTGCACTGCCCTATGGAAAAGGGGAAGGTGACTCTGGCACTCGACATGGCTCTGTGGGGTAGGGAAAAGGCACAAAATGCTAAGACATGCCTCTCAGAAAGGAGAGACAGAGGTGGTGCTTGGACCTAATGCCCTGGCCTAGCAGGGTATGCCCTAGAGGAAAGGAATAGGCAGATCTCAGCACCTTACACAGTGCTATGGGATCAGGAGAAGGCTCACAATCCTAAGACTAGCCCCTCAAGGAGGGATGAAAGGAGTAGAGGGGGCATATCTGTACAAAAGTTTTGATAGATTCTCAGAATCTCTTGCCAGGTGAAGGTCTTTCCCTTCCCAAGCCAGTATGTAAGGACTGGAAGGGGTGACTACTTCTTCAAATGTGCAGACATCAACACAGGCTAAAATGATCACAAAGAATCAGGGAAACATGACATCACAAAGCAAAGTCCCAGTAACTGACCCCAAATAAATGGAGATCTATGAATTGTCTGACAAAGAATTCAAAATAATAATCTTAAAGAAGTTCATTGAGCTGTAAGAGAATACAGACAGACAACTAGACAAAATCAGAAAAAGAAATACACGATTACAATGAGAAGGTCAACAAAGAAACCATAATAAAGAACCCAAACATAAATTCTGGAGCAAAGAATACAATGACTGCACTGAAAAATTCAATAGAGAGCTTCAACAGCAGACTTGATCTGGCAGGAAAAAAAATCAGTGAACTTGAAGACAGGTTATTTGAAATGCTCTCCTGGGAGGATCAAAAGTAAAAAAGAATGAAAAAGAGTGAATAAAGCCCACAGGACTCATAGGACACAGTCAAGAAACACAATATAACATAATGGGAATTCCAGGAGGAGAAGAGAACAGAGAAGAAAGCTTACTTAAAGAAATAATGGCTACAATTTCCCCAAATCTGGGAAAGGAAAAGGACATCTAGATTCATAAAGCCCAGAAGACCCCAAGTAAGTTGAACTTAAAAAAGATCTACACTGAGGTACATTAAATTAAATAGTCAAAAGTTAAAGAGAGAATGTTGAAAACAGCAAAAGAAAAATGACTCATCACATAAAATGAAATGCCATTAAGATTATCAGCAGAGTTTTTAGCAGAAACCTTGAAGGCCAAGAGAAAGTTGGATGATATATTCAAAATGCTAAAAGCAAAATACTATGGCTGGCAAAACTGTCCTTTAAAAATGAAGGAGAGATAGACTCTCCCAGACAAACAAAAATTGAGCGAGTTTGTTACCACTAGGCCTGCCTTACAAGAAGTGCTAAAGGGAGTTTGTCAAGTTGAAGCAAAAGGACACTAAACAACCACACAAAAGCATAAAAAGTATAAATTTTACTGGTAAATATATAGACACACAAAGTATTTAAAAGACTAAGACAAAGTCTTATTTAAAAGACAAAGTATTAAGAATAACTATAACTACAATCAATCACTAGTTTAAATGTAAATGGATTAAACTCACTAATCAAAAGACATTGAGTGACTGAATGGCACTGAGTGTTGAAACAAGCTACAATTATACACTGTGTACAAGAGACTCACTATAGCTTTAAGAACACTCAAAGGTTGAAAGTAAAGGGATAGAAAAAGATACTCCATACAAACGGTAACCAAAAGAAATCAGGAGTGCCTATGCTTATATGAGACAAAATAGACTTTGAATCAAAAGCTGCTACACGAGATAAAGAAGATCATTGTATAATGATTAAAGGGCTTATTCAACAGGAAGATATAACAATTATCTATGTATGCACCCATTCCACTCCTGGGTATATATCCAAAAAAAGCAAAAACACGAACTCAAAAAGATACATGCACCCCATTGTTCATAGCAGCATTATTTACAATCGCCAAGATATGGAAGCGATCTAAGTGTCCATCAAGAGATGAATGGATAGGGCTTCCCTCGTGGCGCAGTGATTGAGAGTCCGCCTGCTGATTCAGGGGACACGGGTTTGTGCCCCTGTCCGGGAAGATCCCACATGCTGCAGAGCAGCTGGGTCCGTGAGCCATGGCCACTGAGCCTGCATGTCTGGAGCCTGTGCTCTGCAACGGGAGAGGCCACAACAGTGAGAGGCCCGCATACTGCAAAAAAAAAAAAAAAAA
>RJWK010003235.1:0-65141 GCA_004363435.1 Platanista minor
GTGGCCTCTCCCGTTGCGGAGCACAGGCGCCGGACGCGCAGGCTCAGCGGCCATGGCTCACGGGCCCAGCCACTCCGCGGCACGTGGGATCTTCCCGGACCGGGGCGCGAACCCGCGTCCCCTGCATCGGCAGGCGGACTCTCAACCACTGCGCCACCAGGGAAGCCCAGGAGTGGACTTTTTAATGGAATTTCTTCATCCACTGGATCAAGTTAACAGGAGGAAGACTACTTGTCGTGCAAGTGGTCTAAAATTTCCCTAGTATACCGCTCAGAATGTTAGTCCGCATACACAGAAGACAAATATTTCTAGTTCAATGTGATTCTCAAGTGAAAATTGAAGAACTACCCTGTACTTGGGTAGATTTAGCTGAATTTCTTGCTGATTCTATTCCTGAGAATCTTGGCTTCTTTCCAGGATGTTTTTCTTATTCATGAATCGGATTCTTGGTGAGGATGGCAAGGGACTATCTTCATGGGGCTTGGAGAGGTCTCAGCATGCACATTAGTGAGAAGCAAAAAGCAATGATGGAAAAACAGAGATCTCTGAGAATAAAGGCATATTTGCTTAACAGTTTACAGACTTTCCTGGTAAAGTGCAGCAAAATAAATGCCTTATTGGGAAAGCAGATTCTAGACAAATATTACTGGCTTCAGCTTCTCCTTGTCCGATAATAAATGTTGAATCTGGCAAAGTTCTTATGAACTTTTTTTTGGCTCATGGATGCACCTATTAAACTTACACTTGAGTAACTTGCCCAAAAAGACTATTTTATTTTTCTTGCATACCCACTGAAGATATTAGAAATTCATCCTTCTGTTAACCAACTGATAACCATTTAGGAACTATTATTAATAATATAACTATTATTGATTTCCAACTTTCATCGAATGCTTCATTTTACTGAGCAAAATAAGGCAGTATCTTGAAGAGGTCAAGAGTGACAGTCATTAATTATTGCAAATCAGGATAATTATTTTTTGACGTTCCCTTCTTCATTTGGCTTTATAGAGAGAGGTATTTGTAGTCTTAGGTTTTACATAATGCCTCTTCTTTCCTGTTCTCACAAGTGTTCTTTTCTCCTCAAATTCTGTACCTTCTTTTTTCATAATGTCTTTCTTTGTTTTTAGTTCCTCCTCCACTTTTTCATTATGCTGTCTTCGCTCCTTCATTCCCCCGTTCTCGAACCTACTCTCATTTATCCTGTCTATTCAAGTACCAAGTGCGATCACTATTGGCTACTTACATTCCACTGATCCAAGGATTCGAACACTCTTCTCTTGTTTTCCATGTAATTCGGGAACTGAAGTTCTTCAGTCCTTGAGATAAGAACAAGTAGTTCTCTGACAGCAGCAAATTAGTGAGAATAACATACAGGGGGCTCTTGGGAGAGAGGGGATAGCTTAAGTAAGGAATGGCAGACAACTACTGCTTCTGGAGAATTCTCTTGAAGCGTTTTCTATGTCTCCATCCTGTTGTAACAGATGACATAGATTCAAGAGAGAGATTTCTAATGAGACAAAGAAGTGGAATAGATGACAAATAAGGTTTTAGGGAATGGCAGACCTTGGGAAGGGTGATGAGTTGACAAGAGTATTCCTATTTCTTTCTACTGGTCTGTGACCAACAATCCTTCCCAGTTGGGAAAGAGTCCCTAAATACTTGGGACAATGGTCTCCAGATAAAAGCTGCTCTGAAATGTAATTATGCATGTGTTTAAAATGCAATGAAACACACTGAAGAGATTGTAGCAAAATATATTTTTAGCATGTGTTTCTTTCTGGTTAGCATTGAATGACAAGTGTATTTGGAATAATTTTGTTTCAAAAATTGAAAGTTTTGATTTTGAAATAATTTTTCTGGATACTGTGATTTTTCAAATAGTTTGTGAATATTTGCTTCTGAGATTGTTCATATAAGAGCCAACAAATAAGTTTTAGTTCTTATTAGATAATAAATATCTTGGGAATGTTTGTATGGTGTTCTTCTTGAATTCAGTATTAGATGATTGCCCTAGGGGTATTTAAAATTATTTTTAGTAAGCCGTATATCACTTTTATATAAAAGCAATATATAATTCATACATACCACTTATAGATGCACTAAATTAGTGTTCTGGTGGTGATTCTTTGTGGAAGAAATATTTACTGCTTAAAAAAATCTCTAGAGATTGTCCTTATGCTTATTTACTCAAAGCATTTAAGGGAATTTCTGTTCCTTAACTTGGAGCCAAACTTTTCAAAGTAATCATCGTGGGCTTACTTGAGTATTTGGGCTGTGAAAAGTGGAAACTATGAGCATAACTATAAAGTCAAAGAATACCCGCAGCCATTCTTTACATGACTGAAATACAGATGTTTTCTTAATTATCTGTACTAATAGATTTTTTAAGATTCCGAGTGTCTTCAATATCAGATAAAAAAATAAATCAACAAGATTATTTTCTTATAAGGAAATTGAATCTTGGATCTATTGATTTCCAGAGCTGAATCTCTATAAAAGACACGTGCTAGCTCTTTCCTATGTTAGATATCTACATGGTGTGTAAGATCTTTTTGGCAGGGATTAGGGACTAACAAATTAAAAATTGAATTTAGCAAAATCAGTGGAAGACATTTGAGGCTCCTTTGTCCTGAGTATAGTAATACATTAATGATTTATTAACTTATATTTGAATAGTTCATTTTTTGTAATTTATTCTTAAATACTTACTATAAACTATTGGCTCTGTTCCCTGTGTTGTACAATATATCCTTGTAGCTTATTTTATACAAAATAGTTTATACCTCTTAGTCCCCTACCCCTATTTTGCTGTATCCCTCCCTGCCCCTCTGCTTCCCTCTCCCCACTGGTAACCACTAGTTTGTTCTCTAAATCTGTGAGTCTGTTTCTTTTCGGAATAGCTCTTTATAGTTTACAGAAGCATCTCATCTCCTACAATATCTCTGGCCATCTCAGGAAGAGTACAGAGTGGGGAAAATAAGAAATTATGCAAGTGTATAATAGCTGAAGGAAACCGAGACCCAGAAACGTTAAGTGGTTCATTTAACTTGATGCTGTGAATAAATGACATTGACACGGCAACCTGGTGCTTGGATTTTTAGTCCAAGCCTCTTGATTTGGGACGAGAATAGCTTTAAGAACACATTTTTTTAAAAACGCTGTGATCTGAAATATGTAGGAGCCAGATTGTTCTGGGTAGAAATTTTGTAATGGAAACCAATGATCTTTTTAGGTTCATATCGTAGTGACCTCAAAAAGTGTTAAGATTTACATTGACTGCTATGAAATTATAGAGAAGGGCATCAAGGAAGCTGGAAATATCACAACTGATGGTTATGAAATTCTTGGAAAACTACTTAAAGGGGACAGGAAATCAGCCACAGTAAGTAACACATTTTTATTTTTCTCGGTATCTGGTATTAAGATTGAAATGACATTTTAAAAAGTAATCAGTGAGGTTTATTTCCTCAGTGAGTTTTAACTTGTTTTATTTCTTGGTTAGATTGAAATGCTGGAAAAGTTACACTGAGAAAATATGCTACTGACAAAACACGATAATGTGCTTTACTGCTAGAAACAAATTAAGTTGTCAAGGCACCAGAGAACATCGTGTAGTCGACTTGAAACTGAATCAACCTGGAGAGTACAACACAAATAGTTGCCAGGATAATCAGGGAAATCTAAACTAATTTGTTTTTTGTTCTTCAAAGGTAGTAACTGTGAATACAAATTTGTGCACTCAGGGCACTACGCATTTGTGGACACTGGCTGTGACCTCACAGACTTGCTCTCCCCTCACTGGGGGGGTCACATCCGCCTCAGAAGGAAGATGAGTGTAGTTGGTCAGCCACCCCTCACTCACAAGTGTCACTGGCTCAGGTTGGAGGCAGGGGCTTGCCAACCCTTTTACAACACTATTTAGTAGTAAAATTTTAAACCTAAGGTTTTCACTGTACCAGGCTAATTAAGTTCATATTAAATGTTGACCAATAATAACATTGTTCTAAAAGCAAGACTAATATCCTTGGCTTCTATTATTTTTAAAATTGCATTTACTGAATGCAGCTTTCTTCCACGGAGAGGATTTTCTTCTTCTTGATTCAAAAGTGAAATTTTTATTCCACAATGTAGAACCAAAAAGTGCAAATTTAATATAATTGCGATTCAAATCATTTATTTAATATTGGATTTGATATTTAAATAGAACAATTACATTAGGTTTATAAAAGAATGGCTGTAGCTAAACAATCTTTATCAAAAGAGCTCTATTTTTTTAAATGTAGAAAGATAGAAAATATATATTTATATTGAAATAGTTAAGCTGAAGGTAATCATAAAATTATCAGTTAGCCCCTAGGTAAGAGTTTATGAAAAGAAAGGCATCAATTTTAGAATAAGTGAGGATTTTTTCTTTTTTTTTTTGCGGTACGCGGGCCTCTCACTGTGAGGATTTTTTCTTTTTTTTTTTGCGGTACGCGGGCCTCTCACTGTTGTGGCCTCTCCCACTGCAGAGCACAGGCTCCGGACGCGCAGGCTCAGCAGCCATGGTTCATGGGCCCAGCTGCTCCGTGGCATGTGGGATCTTCCCGGACCGGGGCACGAACCCGTGTCCCCTGCATCGGCAGGCGGACTCTCAACCACTGCGCCACCAGGGAAGCCCAGGAATATTTTTTTTAATGTTACTTTTCTGCCAGGGTGGACTCTTAAAAGTTGATTTAAATGTGTGTAGTCTTCAAATTCAGAATTAAATACATTCTTAATTTTTAAGTAAATAAAGAAATTAATGTTTTCTTAAAAAGCCCAAAACTCAATCAAACATTTCATTTTAGCCAAGGAAGTGCATCAGAAGTGGGAATATCACGTATGCATTTTGCTTTACTATCGCTTTCTCTCAGGCATAGGTTTTTCTGTTCTTATGAAGTAAGGATCACATTGCTTTCATTGCCTGTTCCCTCAAGAGAGTCTCTGTGAGAAGTTGGCAGAGGTTAAAATGTGGAAATGTTAATATGAAATGTTTTCACGCATCTTTAGCTCATGTTGCTGTTGGTTGTTTGCAGTTCCAAATCCAGAATTTTGATATTGTCTGCAGTCCAGTGTGGACCAGTAGAGACAGATGCTGTGATATTCCTTCCAGGGTAAGTAAAACAGAATGGAATTCTGTGGCGGTGTTAATAGTCCCCGAGGAATAAGGGATGTGGGCATGGATGGCTTGGGAGAGGAAGCAGCCTTCTGCAGCTGCATCTCCAGGATGGAGCCAGGGACACGCAAGGTGTGCGTGCTCATCAGCGACCACAGCTCAGGCTGGGGACCCCACCCTTAAAAGTCAAGAATGTAGAGAACCACATCTGGAAATCCTCCCTGCCAGCCAAGGTGGTTATGCATAGTCAGAAAAGTCCAGTTTAATCAGCGTGTTTGATAAACCCACTTATTACAGAGGCCTTCCTTTTGCTTGTAAAATACCAGCATTTTACAGGATAAGCCATCACCTCTCTGGATATCTCAGTAGAAATAACCATATTTCTTTTCAAGATGATGGCTTTCACCCATGGTATCTGTGTAGGTTGTAATAATTACAAAGGTGAATGCTGATGATGGATTTGAACCTTTAGGTGAACAGTGAGCTACACGTACCCATGGGATGAGTATGCGTTATTTATTCAACAGATACTTATTGAGCACCTGTTGTAAGCCAGGCACTATCCTATGTGCCGGGGTTACAGCAGTGAAAGGGCATATTCTAGTGAAAGGCAGGGGGGGAGAGGAGGAATGAACAAGTAGGTATACACTACGTTATAGAGTGAAAAGTCCTTGCTTGAAAACATACCAGGGGACAGGGAGAGATAGCCAGGTGAGTACCCTTAGCCGTCAGTGATAAGGGGAGATTCAAGCAGAGACCTGAATGAAGTGAGAGGACAAACGATGTGGATAAAGGAGAGAGAGCCTTCCAGCCAAAGGGGACTGTAAGTGCAAAGGCCCTGAGGCAGCAAGGTGCCCTAAACATGAGAAGCATGAAGTGGATGAGGGGGTGCTGGGGCAGAGTGAATAGCAGTGGGAGGGGCAAGGTGGTGTGCTGCTAGGCAGCACATGTAAGCCCCTGTAGGCCTGGAAAGGATTTTAGATTTTGTTCTGAAGGAAATGGGCCTCCATATCTGAGATACTCAGCCTTTCTCTAACGCCAGACTAGAGAAAATTGGATTAAATTACCAATAGTCTTGATGATAGTTTTGTAAATATATATATATATATATATTTTTTTTTTGTGGTACTTGGGCCTCTCACTGTTGTGGCCTCTCCCATTGCGGAGCACAGGCTCAGCGGCCATGGCTCACAGGCCCAGCCGCTCCGCGGCATGTGGGATCTTCCCGGACCGGGGCACGAACCCGCGTCCCCTGCATCGGCAGGCGGACTCTCAACCACTGCGCCACCAGGGAAGCCCTGTAAACATATTTTTGTTGTGTGAGGTTTCCTAAAGCAAAACATAAAATAAAGACATTAGGAGCAAAGCAAGATTCAACATAAGACTGTTTGTAATCATAACTAAAAATTATTTCTTCCAGCTGGGAAATAGATTCCCTTGTGTATACAAGATAAGTGGGCATGGGGGATGGGAAGCTGTTTTTACCATCAATTCAGAGATAAATATTCTTTTCAAAATTTCAGAGAGATGAAGCAAAATGCCCCAGTCTTCCAAATGCTTGCACATGTACACAGGACAGCGTTGGACCTCCAGGACCACCAGGCCCTGCGGTAAGGAAACAAATAGTTCCTCTAGCTTTTCCTGTTAAATCTTGGGCATGATCACCCTTTGGCCGGTGTGTCATGCATAAGAAGCTTCCAGCCACTGGTGTGTTCTAGGACAGAACAAGCTGCGTTGCACACCATTTTTGTAGCATGTTTTGAGATCTGAAGTGGAGTAAATCAAGAAGAAAATTTGAACACCTTTGAACACATTTCTCTAGCCACACAAGAATGAATGATATCGGCTAGCATTCAAGAGCTTTCCTCTTAAAGATATGAATTTGGGTTTCTCTCTGTAATCACTTGATTTTGAAAATTCCTTCGTTTCCTGACGCTTCTTGTACGTATGTTATGGAGCCACGGTTGAGAGGCTGGCCCCCACAACAACTTGTTTAGAACCTAGGATATGTGTATGTTATTAGCAAACATATCATAGAATAACATAGAGGATAATTTACATATGTGATGATACCATAAACTCTGGGTGAAAGTGTTGGTGTTAGGAATAACTTGAGTGAGAAGACTGACCAGGTCTATTCATGGGTGGAGGGGAGACCAAGAAAATGCAATGCAAAACCCTGAAGAATACACTGATATGTCTCATTAATCAATGTGGACTCCCCGATTTAGTCAATCTAACATCTGACCTGGGCTGGTTTTTTCATAATGGAAGTGATACCTTTAAGCTCTATTGAACTCTTTTAAGAAAATGGTTAATTAACATATGAACAGTTCAGAGAGCCTCAGAACACCAGATTTTACTATACATGGGTCATAGCAAATAATGTAAATTGATTTTAAGTTTTTCCCTGAAGAATGCATTCGTATAATTCCAAAACAGATTTTTCTCCTTAAAAATACTTAACTATAGTATTTAAGTAATGCTTGTTTTTTTTCCCAGTAAACCTCAAATTTTCAAATAAACTTCAAAATTTGCTAACAATTAAGAAAAGTTCAGAATGTAAAAATGAGATCGTTAGAATGTACAAAGTTTTGAAATTCTCTTTCCCCACACATTTGTAGGATATAAAGTATTTACTTCCATATTTTATAAATAACTGTATTGTCTGGAAATGCACTGCTTCTCGAAGCAATTTTAATATATCAACTTCTTCCTACTTTCCTGTGTTCACTCTAAAATGTGCTCTTATTATGTAATTTAGGGAGGACCTGGTGCTAAAGGTCCCAGAGGTGAAAGAGGTATCAGTGGAGCAATTGTAAGTATATTTTAGAGTGCATTTTTATTTTCACCTGTATGTTAAAGTCTGGTTATTCAAATTTCCACTAATGGGATGTGATCTTGAGCAAGTTGATTCAAGTTTAGTGTGCCTTAGGCAATATAATTATCTCTGTCTTGTCTCTGGGTGTCAAAATGATGGATTAGGCTAGCCAGATAAAGAATGTACTGGGCATCTCACTGATGTAGGAATTGCACATGGGAAATCTGCAGAAGCACCTAAGGGCTCTTCTGTCACATGGGGAAGCAGAGGGGGTGACCTGGCCATCAGTTGGAAGACCCTACAGGGAGCAGAGTCCTGCTGGGGATGGTTCACCTGTCTCAGAGAAATAGCTGAGCAGCCACATGTGTGTTCATGGCAGGTCACCAGCCCCTTCTACCGGTTCCATACTGGTCTCCATAAGACAACTGAAGCTTCTTAGGGGGAATATATTATGAAGATGATGTGTAGTTTTTGTCATACTATCACTAACGATAAGCTAACCCAGTTAGGAAAGTGAGGCTGGGGTGCTGACCCAGGTCTGTGCTGACCCAGGTCTGTCTGACTCCAAGTTTGTGCCTTTTCCACCTAGACACACTGCAAAGAAGCTCCAGCACAGAGTGAACGTATCTGCTCTTTCCTTGCTTGATTTATACATACGTTAGTCCCGGAAATCAGCGCAAGTCTAAGAGAAATCAGGACGAGCTTAAAATAAATCAAATCCAGTGAATTTTGAGCTTTGATCTCTGAATGAATCTAGGACTATAAATATATGAATATATTACATTCAATGTATTTTACTTCTTTTAGAAACCTACTTTTAATAGGAATTTTGGAAATATAAGTGTTCTTGTGAATTTATTGTACTTTCCAGTTGTTCTTTTAATGAGTAGTAAAGGGAAGAAAGGAATGGCATTAAATGTTTTTATAGATGGATAGATTTGTAAAATGTTTGCAAAGATTATATGATTGGTGTCTTAGAGTTATGAAGACAGGCACTGGAAGGGCATTCTATGACTTTGTGCTTGTTTCTCTCCTGTGTATTTAGGGTCCCCCTGGTCCTCGTGGAGATACAGGTCCTCCCGGTCCCCAGGGTCCTCCAGGCCCCCAGGGACCCAACGGCCTCTCTATTCCAGGAGAACAAGTAAGCACAGAGGCTTTCTGTATGAAATGAGGAGGGTGGATTAATGTTGAGTTTAACTGGAACATTTTTTTATTCTATTTCGCCAAACTCAAATGTTTTCTCAGAGAACTCAACAAATTTTAGGCATTGAGATGACTTCCTATGACTGTAATTTCAGATATGTAAAGTATATGTAATAATATGTAACTGTGTAGGAAAAATTGTTGCTAATTATTTGACCTTTAAAAAAATTTTTTACTAAGTAATGCAAATATCCTTCAACATCCTGAAAGCTTTGATACTGCTTTGAGTCTGTGGCAACCCCGGGGTCCTTTTTCTAATGTTTATGACTTCAAGGCAAGCTTGCATTATTTATCTACGTCATTACTTCTATAAAAATTTTTAATAAAATGTTTACCTTTTGTTCCAAATGCTAATCTGAACTTATAAAGAGGTGTTTTATCTTTAAAGGCTCATATTTTATTTAACTACTTTTTCCTATACTTTAGAACATACAGGAAATGAATAAGAATACAGATAATTTCATAGTTTTAAGTTCAGTTGTAAACTTTTTAAAGATGCCATAATAGAAGACACATACATTTTTTTGGCATTTAGAGAGAAAACAATCTGTATCAGATACCACTAGAAATGAAACATTTGAAGGACTAGGACTTTTTCACTTAAAAGGGTTGAATGCATCTACTTTTAGCTTCTTATGTCCAAAAGGGAGTCTTAGGGGCTTTTACCTTTTCCAATTATTACTACTAAATGAAGTTTATCAGCTTTAATTAATTCAGATTTGCCTGTGTAACAAGTGTCTTCTAGCATGTAGTTATAAAGACCAAAGTTATGTTACAATGTTTCATTGAATATCTATTAAACTTAGCACCAAATTAAATATATTAAATAAAAAACAGTTTTCCCTTCAACTTTTATTTCTATGAAAATCCCTATGTTAAATTAGGTTCTTTCAAAGGAGACATATTATCCCATGATTATATAAAATTATGCCATAACATGATAAGTGGCAATTATAACAGCACTTGTAGTTTAAAAAGTGAACATCAGTCCCCAAAATAATTTATTCACCTCCTTTCACAAATATGCTTCACTGGATTTATGAAGTGACAGAGAGTTCAGGAATGGCTCACGTCTTTCCTTTTCACTTAATTTCTGTAAAACACCTAAGACCTGTTTTCCCCGCTGCTTGCTCCAGGGTCGCCAGGGCATGAAAGGCGATGCTGGAGAGCCGGGACTTCCAGGCCGGACGGTGAGTTGTTCTCCACGCTGCCTCTTCTTTTCTTGTCAAGTGTTATTTGCATAGTTGCCCTTGTAGTGCCTCAAAAGGTGAACCAAGGTTAAGCAGCAAAGCAGAAGCCTGGCCGTGTGCTGCACATCATTTCCATTCCGTTGCCTGGTCTTAGTCTTCAAGCTTGTGCTGTTCAGTCAGGTCTGGGCTTGATGACTGAGCGAGCATCTTCCTCTTGGGCTGGCACTGGGCTTGCTTCTGAGTGTCTGTTTCCTTTCAGATTCCCCTGCATTTTTTCCCCAAACATCTTAGAGAATAACACAAATTCCTTTTCTCACACAAGAAGTTAACTACAGTGTTTCACTTGTTTGTTTCCTTTTGTGTAGGGAACCCCAGGATTACCTGGCCCACCAGGACCAATGGGCCCTCCAGGAGATAGAGTAAGTTTTCTTGGGCAGGCTGTAATGATGTTGGAAATGATATCACATTGTTGCCTATTAATTAAGAACCCCCCATAATTCAATTTGCATGGCTGGAAATGCAGAGTTCACACATCTCATGGGAGGCAGAAAAGCTAATATCAGTGGACCAACTGATACCAGGTCAATCTCAAGGTCTATGAAACGAAATGGTGGGACTTCAGATGAGATGTCAGAATTTTAATTTTGGAAAAATTTTTTATTTTATCATATTTGGAAAAACAAGTCCCTAAAAGGAATTTTGGTTCATTGGAAAGCGATTCAAGAATCCTAGCAGGGCTTCCCTGGTGGCGCAGTGGTTGAGAGTCCGCCTGCCGATGCAGGGGGTGCGGGTTCGTGCCCCGGTCTGGGAAGATCCCACATGCCGCGGAGGGGCTGGGCCCGTGAGCCATGGCCGCTGAGCCTGCGCGTCCGGAGCCTGTGCTCCGCAACGGGAGAGGCCACAACAGTGAGAGGCCCGCGTACCGGAAAAAAAAAAAAAAAAAAAAAAAGTGATATATATATCATGTATATAATGGAATAGTACTCTGTCTTAAAGAAGAGGGAAATCCTGTCATTTGCAACAACATGGACCAACCTTGAACTTGGAGGACATGCCAGCTGAAATAAGCCAAGCACAGAAAGATAAATACTGCATGATCTCACTTAATGTATGGAATCCTTAGAAAGTTGAGCTCATGGAAACAGAGTACAGTGGTGGTTGCCAGGGGCAGGGGAAGAGGGAGAAATGGGGAGATATTAGACAAAGGATACAAAGTTTCATGGAGATTGACATATATACACTATTGATACTATGTATAAAATAGATAACTAATGAGAACCGACTGTATAGCACAGGGAACTCTACTCAGTACTCTGCAGTGACCTAAATGGGAAGGAAATCCAAAAAAGAGGGGATATATGTAAGCGTATAGTGGATACACTTTGCTGTACAGTAGAAACTAACACAACATTGTAAAGCAACTACACCCCAATAAAAATTTTTTTAAAAAGGATACAAAGTTTCACTTATGCAAGATAAGTTCTGGAGATCTAATGTACAGTGTGATGGCTATAGTTAATACCATGTTGTGTATTTGAAATTTGCTAATAGATGACAGGTGAGGGATTTAACCCAACTGCAGGTAACCTTTCAACATAAAGACAAATATGCCAAAAAATGTTTTCCATTTAAGTTATGCTTTTTATTGAATAATTCATTTCTATACTCAGTCATTTATATAGTTACAAATAAAATCATTTTAAGAATCAATCCAGTCTTCTCCGAAGAAAGCAGATTCCTTTTATGAAGATGCTCACTTTTACTTTTATAAGAGTGTAAAGAAGTCTAAAGGAAGACTAGCCCTTTCTCACCTTAAATATTCTCCTACATAAGAAGATGATAACTATGTGAGGTGATGCATGTGTTAATTATCTTGATTGCGGTAATCATTTCACAATGTATACATATATCAAAACACCAAAGGTACGCCATAAATACATACAAGTTTTATTTGTCAATTATACCCCAATAAAGCTAGAAAAAAAAGAGAAAATGGTTGATCAGGAAGTTCTTAGGATGACTGAAGGAGGATTATTCAGAGACATGGTACTTACCTAAAAAAAGTGAAAAAAAAGTGAAAAAAGAAGTGTTCTACGGCAGCTGGAGGAAATTTAGATAGTAGAAATGCCATTTGAACTGTCCAAGCAATACTCCGAGCATTTCTGCTTCTTAAGTGGCTCTCAGAAGCAGTGTTGATGTTACATGAGATGAACTTGTAGTCTGTTTTTTGTTAAGCAGGCCTAGATCTTCCAGAAAGCAGTCTGAAATGTTTATACGTTTCTGAAAAAAAATTTTTTTTTTTTTTTTTTGCAGCGGGTGGAATATTTCTAACACAATTTTAAAGAAATAATTTAAACTTCCTCTTTTGTAAAATCAGTGGGAGTGTGGATACTTCATGGAGGTATTGATCCAAATGTTCTTGATTTGTGCTAGAATCCAAGAATATGCATAAAATTAACACTTATTCTCAAAGGAGACAAAAAATCTCCTTTGACAGAGGAATGCAGCAACATAAAAAACGACCTGACTCAGAAATCCTTGGCTGGATTTCAGAGGTCTGTACTTGGGATGAATGCTAACTGGGCAGCGAGTGACTCATTCCAGGCAGAGGTCACTTGGCACCATGCAAGCTGCGCAGAGATGCCCGGTGCTTCTGTACAGATCTCTCCTCCCAGCGCAACCCTGACTGGGTCTGGCCTTTCTGTGAGATGAGGAGAGACGGACCGATAAAAAATTTGAGTGAGGATTGAGGATTTCCTTTCTTCTGAGTGGAGGAGTTAAGATAGTTTTGCCTCTTTCTTAGAGGGGAGGAGAGAAATCCCTGAGGAGTGAAGCATCAGTGGCCCTGCCCTGGCTGTCTGGTGTGGCTTAGGAAACAAGGAAGGGAGTTTTCTAACCAGGTGGTTGGCCCCTCCTGCATCTTCTGTGATGCAACACTCCCTTCATTTTACTTTGATCCTTCCTGGGCCAGTTAGTCGACATTGACTTTTTGGTAGAAAGGACTAGTCTTCCTTTAGACTTCTTCACACTCTTATAAAAGTAAAAGTGAGCATCTTCATAAAAGGAATCTGCTTTCTTCGGAGAAGACTGGATTGATTCTTTAAATGATTTTATTTATAACTATATAAATGACTGAGTACAGAAATGAATTATTCAATAAAAAGCATAACAAATGGAAATCATTTTTTGGCATATTTGTCTTTATATTGAAAGGTTACCCGCAGTTGGGTTAAATCCCTCACCTGTCACTCTTATCAACCTGTCTAGTGTCTTTCCATTTTACTTGGTCATTATTTCACTAATCTATAATTAATTTCATTTTTACAATAGGGCTTTACTGGAAAAGATGGAGCAATGGGACCTAGGGGCCCCCCTGGGCCACCGGTAAGAATGGAATAGGTGACACTCTTATATCCCCACCCTAAACCCCTAGCCCCACTTGCTAGGGAAGAGCCTGGTAACCTGACCTTTGAGGCACATTCCATCTGTGCTGGGGGGCACACTGTCGAGGGAGCTACTTGTTTTTATTCTCCTAAATCAAAATGGGCTAGAGAAAACAGAGGTGTTAAAATAGAGAGTCTTTCTGTTTAATCAAGTTATATTTGAAAAACAGCAACAACAAAAATATCCCTAACCACCAGTTCCTTCCATGCCCACATTAAGTGGTAGGTTTTATGACCTTACTGGTTACTTCCTGTTGTAGAATTTTAAGAGTCTGTAGCCTATGATATTTGAATTTTAAGGACATTAATTACCGAACAACTTTAAGTCATCCAGAGGAAGTAAGTTTTACCCGAGTAGGTTTTCTAATTAAGATCTTTGGGGAAAATACTGAAGCCAATGATTCTGAAAGAAGCATCTGTATACCTGCATCCAGGTGAGATCACAATTACATTGTTTGAGGTGATGGATGCTCTTCATGGCTTCTGGCTGTATATGAAGACTGGAGAGCATATGTTAAAGTAATTTTATTATTTATGCTTAATATATATGTTCTCAAGTAGAGTTGAAAATGTATAATAGACTTTGGTTTAAAGTATTTCCTACAGAGATTAAAATTTACATAATTGATGAATAAAGGATTGTTTTACAAAAATCTGATGATTCTATTTTAAGGATAGTTTAGCTTTAGAACATAATGTACTGACTAGCGATATTATAAATATTTTACTAAAAATGTTGCTAGAATGTCTTAAAGCTGTGCTCAGAGGAACGGGGAGAAATTCTTATGGTTTTGATGGGATGGAGGGTGCTGATATGATAGAAGAGGAGGCACCCTTTATTTGAATGCACCAAAGAAAAAGTGAGTTTCTAGGCTGAGATACAACTCCCAAGAGACAAGGGGAAACTCCACCACGTAGTGCCCAGTTACCCTCTCAACATTTTCCCCAGCCAGAGTTCACTCCTGTCTTTTGATGAGTTTTCTGGTTTGGTAATAGAAACAAACTAACAGGAATTGCTTTCTGCAAATTCACTTAGCAGCCAATTTACTAGGATCACAGTCTGTGAATAGTGAAACTGATTAATATAGTCCATAAAGATTGAATGGGAATTTTCAAGATTTTTTTCCTCCATGTTATCTTAAAATTTGATTTTGCTTTTCCTTAGTATGTGATTATGTGCTAAAAGCTTTTAAAACCAGCCATGCTTTGTTAGTTCACTTTAGATGAAATTCTTCTTTGATGGTAAGCTTCCCTGTGTTGTAGGGAAGCCCAGGCTCTCCAGGAGTCACAGGACCGAGTGGGAAACCAGGAAAACCCGGAGACCACGGCAGACCAGTAAGTGGACGGCTTGCATGCCTAGTCATTCCACTGTGACCATGAATGAGGAGACTGCAAGGCTGTGGCATATTTATGTTATCTCTGCTGTAAAGTGTGTGAAGCATTTGCTGAAGCTTTTCTAAATCCATGGATTTAACTTGGTACTAGTTCTAAAAATTTTCTCTCTAAGTTATAACATTCTGGGATAAAAATTGTGGTCATAGGGTTTCTTTAAAAGGAGAATGGGATTATGAGCCAAGACACATATTTCTGCACTGAATAAACACTCAGAGCTGGGTCAGCAAAATCATTCCTTTTATTTAGGAGCGGTATGCAGCTTAAGATAGAAAAATACATGATGGTGCATGGCGCCTCCATGGGTGCTCTGCAGAAGTTAACCCTTTGTCAGTATCCTGTAGCCACACTGCTGGCTCTTTTCTCTTGCGCTGAAGTTGCTAGAACGTTAGTCCCAGAATTAAAAGGATTTATCTCACCCACCATTATACTTTTTTATACTGCCCTGCTCCAATTTACATCCAGTTTAATTTTCTTTTCATCAGATGTTTTGATTAAAATAATAGTTGAGATGGTATAATGCATATCTTCTGTTTTCAAATCAGTATCTCCAAAACTGAATTCATAGTTTCTAAAATATCCAGAAGTATTTGTAATGACTGTTGGGCTCCATATTCTTCATTACAAGCTCTTCCTTATTTGTATGTATGAGGAATGAATTTATTTTAAGCAGTTTTTTTTTGGTCTGACTAGAATTCTGAAATATAAAAATTTATCTCAAAGATCAGCAAGTCCAATTATTAATAATGACACATCTATCAGGGCTGTTTTCTGAACAGAACTTGTCTCTTCTGAAGTATTGTCCAAAGTTATATAAACCCAAGCTTAAAATTTTTTTTAATGTCCAACTAACTTAGAATCTTTAGGGGGTATGGCCTGCCTTCTATGTTTACATAAAATTATGCAAGCAGCATAGAGATGAAAGGACTCCTGATGTACTTCATACTCCGTGTGTACTCTAGCATATGACTTTATTACTTTCTTTTCCCCAATGAATCATGACAGAAACTTCACAAGAGCACTTAAAAGTACCCGGAACTTGTTAACCCTTTCAGAATTCTATTTCGTTTTACTATGACTGAAAGAGAGTCTAACCGTAAGAATATCACTGATGTAATTGATGGCTGAAGTTAGAAACCTGAAAGAAGCTTCTGTTTCCTTTACTTGAAATGAGAGCTCTAGATACTGGCAATAAAGATGAGTTCTAAATCATATATCCTAGAACAATCTCAGAGTGGCACTAAAGTAAGAAAGAACACATGGGAACAAAGTAGCAGTAAATGTAAAAAATAATTTCCTGAAATTTACAAAAGGCTCCAAACTAAATAATGTTTCCATAAGAGTCCAGTACTTTTAGCAAAGCGCAGTCAAACTCCAGTTTTTCTTATGACTATAATTTGGTAACATTTATTTGGACCTTACCTACCCCCTTTTTCCCCTTTATCTTTCTCACCCTTCTAAGGTAGCAAATTACCTCTCTTTCTTTCTTCTATCTTACCTTTAGTGTCTAAAACCAAAACTAGCAGACGGGAGTATAAAGGTCTTAGGAGAGAGCTCAGCTCAGTCACTGTTAGCTTATGTCATTAGCTCTTGGAACCAGTGGTGTCTGTCTTCTTGCTAACTTATAACACCTGATGTTGTGTAGCGGATGTTTCCAGGAACTGCTGATGGCATATTTTTATTCATGTACTCAGCACCCATTTGTTTGGTGCCTAAATGTGCTCATCAGTGTTCTAAGGTCTGGGGATATAAACATAAACAAGACAAAGTCCTTGCCCTCATGGAGATTCTAGGGGAGGATACAGACCCCAAAATGTAAATAAACAATATGGTTTCTGGTGATGATGAATGATAACAAAGAAAAGAAACACAGAGTAAGGGGTTAGGGGGTAATTGTGGTGGTGGAAGGGGGCTATTTCAGATACAGCAGTCAGGGAGTCTTGTCTGAGGAGGTGGAATGAAGCAAGGGAGCAGGCAGTGGGAACAGCATTCCAGGCAGTGGGAACAGCATGAACAAAGGCCGAGGGAGGATGAAGGTGGCATGTGGAAGGAACAGCAGAGAGGAAGTAAAGGGAGTGAGGGGAGAGGGATGAAAGATGAGGTCAGCTAGCTGGGCACAGGTGAGCGTGTGGACCCCCCAGCCCATGGTGAGGATCTCTTATCTTATTCTTAGTGTGATGGGAAGCCCTTGGCCAATTTTCTTTTGAAAAATAACAGTCTGGCTTCTCTGTGGAGAACAGACTCAAAAGGGGCCAAACGGGATGCAGGAGGACCAGTTAGGAGGATATTGGAGCCGTTCAGGCAAGAGTCTTGGAGACGGTAAGAGGCAGTTTGGTTTGGGATGTTATCTGACCATCAGATTTGTCAATGGTTTGGGCGTTCCTTTCAGCTGGCAGCCTGGAGAGGTATTGAAAGACAAAAAGATCCTCTCATGGCCAGTGAGAGGCCTGACAAAATAGGGACAAATGTTCTGTGGTTGCGTCTGGATGTGGGAACCACCATTTGGATTGAGCCCTTTAATAAGGGAGGCACATGGTTCCTTTCATGCCCAGTGCACAAAAAAATCACTGGAAGAAGTTACAGGTATATATTTAGTCAGGGAATTGACAGAAAGCTCTTACTAGAACAGGTTCTTATGGGTTCTAACTGAAGCAAGATTAACCTCATGCACAACTTAAAATAACCACCTGAGCTCCCCAGCCATGGTGATGTAAAGGAAAGTAGAATGGTAGCAAGGGCGATCTTACGTGTGTTTCAGTTCCAGACCTATACTGTGAATGGCATCATAAAATGTATGCACAGTACATAACTTCTAAATTGGTGATCATAAAATTCACATCTCAGCACTATATTGGAGGACACGTGCTTCTGAGAGAGGGAGAGAGAGATACAGGGAGACAGATTCCTTTTGACAGACAAGCAAAATGTGAGTAACATGGATGTAAATGAGATGTGTCATTTTGCTAACTTGTTAGAAAGCAGACCTTGCCCTCTTTCATCATCCTGTCCACTCATGAGTCACTTTAGACCATGTTTGTCAGTTTCTAATATCTAAAATTCCTATATTTCAGGGTCCATCGGGATTGAAAGGAGAGAAAGGTGATAGAGTATGTATTTCTTAAAATTTGACTTACAAATTTATATCGTGTGTTAAACACTGAACTCTGAAACTATGGAAATAATATGCTGAGCCTACTTATTGATTTAATTAACTAGGGAGACGTTGCTTCCCAGAACATGATGCGAGCAGTTGCAAGACAAGTCTGTGAACAACTGATAAGTGGTAAAATTTATTTTCCTTTTAATGTATGAGTGTGTGTGTGTGTGTGTTTTTAGTTAATTGCAGGAAAATGCAGTTTGTGTCATAAACTTTCAGATATGTGTTTCTATTTCATTTTCATGAGCTCTTATTTTCATACATTGTCAGTTTTCTATCCTGTTAGATAAAGCCAATGATATTTTAATGACTGTCATTAAGATAAAACAATAAACCAAGGTAAAAAAAAAAGCCTGTTATCCTTACATTCAGTCTGATACAAAATTGTATTTTAAAAGGGCCTTTCAGTTTCAGTATTAGGATTTTTAGTGATCTTCACCTCATTGTACACTGAAGCAGCAAACATTGGCCCTTTTTAAATTTTTTTTTTTTTGCGGTACGCGGGCCTCTCACTGCTGTGGCCTCTCCCGTGGCGGAGCACAGGCTCCGGACGGGCAGGCTCAGCGGCCATGGCTCACGGGCCCAGCCGCTCCGCGGCATGTGGGATCCTCCCGGACCGGGGCACGAACCCGCGTCCCCTGCATCGGCAGGTGGACTCTCAACCACTGCACTACCAGGGAAGGCCACATTGGCTCTTTTAAGTTATGACCTTTGAGTTTTTCTGGACTCTAAGGAAGGAGGACTACTGAGATTAATTTGATCCTACAAAGTCCCTGTTGATGGGGAACTTTTTCTTGCCTCGTTATCTTCCACAGACTCTTTCTCCTTATTCTATGAGACCTATTAAGTGATAAGGCTCAGTGCCTGCAGACTGAGTGTGGCCTCCAACTCCGGGCCCCCCTTTTCGAAAATCTTAGTCCAGGTGTCTCCCAGTGTGGTCCTGAGGATCACCTGCGTTAGACTCACCTATGCTGCGTGTGAGAAATGAGACTCCTGGGCCACGCCCTAAACCTGGTGACTCGCTGTCTTTGGAGATGAGGCCCAGAAAGCTCTAGTTTTCAATGTATCCCACAGGTGATTCCAGTTTACACTAAAGCCTCATTATCACTGCCATAGGCCCACACACAAAAATGCTATAATTTATTAGTTTAAAAAAGGTTCTCTTTTGAGTGACGACATCATTGGGCAAACATCCGGGCTTTATATCAGAGCCCTGTTAAACTTTCACAACTCCTTTCATGTTTATAGTAATGCTGATGGCTTACTGGTCGGTATTTTGTGGAGACGGCTGTTTATCAGGGATCATTTTGTCCAGGATGACTGGAGCGTTTTATTTCAGTGTTAGGATTCTAATTAGAATGTTTGCTGGAGGGTGCAGGAACAGAGATGGATTTCACCAGACACTAAGAGAAAACCATTTCATCCTCTCATCCCTCCCTTACTGGGTTTCTTACTAATAAGTCTTATTTATTTTTTTAGGTCAGATGAGCAGATTCAATCAGATGCTGAATCAGATTCCAAACGACTACCACTCTAGTCGCAACCAACCAGGCCCTCCAGGTCCTCCAGGGCCCCCTGGCAGCGTGGGAGCCAGAGGAGAACCAGGACCCGGGGGGCGGCCAGGCTTCCCGGGCACACCAGGGATGCAGGGACCCCCGGGTGAACGAGGTAGGCATTCCTGACTGCTGCAAAGGGATAAAGGAAGGGATGTGCAAGGGTAGGAGCTGGGTCCAGTTGAAAAGCATGTAGAAGTCTGGACTTAGCAAACTACACTGGTCTTGTTTGGACAGCCCCAGAAGCGAAAAGCCGTGCATCCATGAACCCGTCTTTCTTTTTAGGCAGCTGCAGGCTATAGCAATCCCTGTCTTAGAAAACAGGAAGATTTTGTCATGAGATCTCAGTAAAGACAATGCTATTTTCTGATTGTTGTTGTCGTTAATGGGAAGAACTGTATCCTGGCAAACTGAATCAGGCATAGAATCTTATTAATTGTTTTGACTGGCAAGAGCTGGGCAGCAACTGAATGTAAGCAGCCCTAAGATTTTAGATCTAAATTCTTCTGGTTCCTTTATTCAGGGCCTGGAAACTGGTCTTATGTGTTTATTTGGCTTTAATTTCATGGTAGATAAGTGTAACTGAAAGAGAAGAAGAAAAAAAGGATTATCTGATTCCAGATGTTTCAGGATGCTGGGTACCCACTTTTGTCAAAGTGATGGCTAAAATTCTGTGGAAAACTTAGATATGTCTATAATTCTGATTATTTAGATGCGGTACTGATAGGGCTACTAAAGATAAGATACCTTTAAGATGTCTTCAGTGAGTTTTAACTATTCAAGATTTCTGTTCTTAATTACTGTTTCTAAAAGAATATATTAGATGTGTTTGTTTTCTTCAAGTAATTTTTCCCCTGACTTGTAGCCAGATTTGTTTCTTGGCCATGAATCTGGAATTACACAAATGTCTAGAAAGAATTTGGCTTAAAGCGTGGACTTCTGTGAAAAATTGGGTTCTGCTTTCACTAAGGGAAATGAATTACTTGAATCAAGTACTATCAGTTCCAATGAAGACTACATATTTCCGGATAATTTTCCCTCTGTGTTTTCCCATTTTGTGCTTGCTTAGGTTTGCCGGGAGAGAAAGGCGAAAGGGGTATTGGATCTCCAGGACCTCGAGGGCTGCCTGGCCCCTCAGGTAGGTTTGCTAGTACATCAAACAAGTGAACATATCATTACTGAGAGAGTATACGACCCCACGAGATGCACAACCTCATCCTGTTAGCTTCAGGCATACTGACCATCACGGAATATATTTTAGCAGGAAGTCCCACTTGTATAACCGCCTCATTTTTATGTTCTCTTTGTTCAAAAAATGTTTCACTGCGTACTATTTAAGCATTTACTCTAACTTTAATATATGAGGGTTTGAGTTTTAGTGACACAGAGGGTTGTGGTTTTCTTTTTATGGGATTCCTATTTGTTTTGTTTGGCCTCATAGCCTTTAAGGATGGTGTCATTTCCTGTTCCTTCTGGTATTCTTTAAGATGTCGCTAGTAGACTGAGGAAATATACTCTCATCAGAAATCCTGACACGTTGCAAGATTTCATTCACAGTTTCTTTACTGGTGTTTTGGAAGGAAATAATAGTTGTTCTGTGCATTTTGTTTACTAGATTGAAAATGAATTTTTTTCTTCGTTATAAGGTCCGTGCAACCATGGTCAGTCCTAGAGGTTAAATCTTTACATTTATGTCAACCATGAGTAAGTGTCACTTGATCCAGAAATAACACTGCTTCACATAGTCTGGAGGCATGGAGCAGGCATCCTGACTGTCTGCCTTGGCTACCACAGCCATTTCCTGCAGCAAGTCTTATCTCTAAGACAGTGGGAACAAACCAGAGAACTCATTGTTATCTTTAGTTTGGCTCAATTCTTGCTAAGTCAGTTTTCTTTGAATAAAATCATTAACATAGTTGGATTTTTGGCGTTAATTCTTGAATCACTGGTAAGAAAGTTCTACACTGGGTCATACTGGTGATTTCTTAAGGAAATATTTTCTTACCATACACTAGTGAATCGTCTAGTCTTTTTTTTTTTTTTTTGCTGTACGCGGGCCTCCCACTGCTGTGGCCTCTCTCCCGTGGCGGAGCACAGGCTCCGGACGCGCAGGCTCAGTGGCCATGGCTCACGGGCCCAGCCGCTCCGCGGCACGTGGGATCCTCCCGAACCGGGGCACGAACCCGCGTCCCCTGCATCGGCAGGCGGACTCTCAACCACTGCGCCACCAGGGAAGCCCAATCGTCTAGTCTTGAAGTAGGGTAGGTGCCAAAGTATTGTTGACTGCCTCAGGAGATGTGTTTGACAAGAGTGGAAATATTTCTTTTAAACCCATAATAGGTCCACAAGGAGAATCCAGAACGGGTCCACCAGGGTCCACAGGTTCAAGAGGTCCTCCAGGTCCCCCTGGTCGTCCTGGAAACTCAGGTATCCGAGGCCCCCCAGGTCCTCCTGGATACTGTGACTCTTCCCAGTGTGCCAGCATCCCATACAATGGACAAGGCTATCCAGGTACGTTGTTGCCATTATAGGGACCCAAATTCACCTGAATTAAAAAACCTTTATGGAAATGAAGTTCCCTAGGACTGAAGGAAAGTTGATTTGAGGATTTCTTGAAGATATCAACTCTTTCAGTTGTATGTTTTGTTATTCTCTCTCAAAAGAATTAATGTTAATTTTATAACATTATTTCACTGTTAGGAGTTGAATAATTATTTTCTCCTCCTTTCTGTACTTCTGCGCTTACCAAATCACATCCTGAACCTCTCTTTATTTCTCTTGGGAGTTCCAAGAATGCTACCAATTGACTGATTTTTTTTTTTTTTAACCCTAAAGGCTGGGAAGAGGGATTTGTTGAATACAAGAATATATCTAAAAAATTGTTTTGAGACTCTAAGGTGTAGGCATACTATTTGATAACATGGTGCAGACAACTGAAAATATTTCACTATTTCACGTTGTCCATGGAATTAATATTTATAAACTCTGGGACTTAATGTTTTTAGAGTCAGTCATGAAATTCTAGTACTTGACAATTACAGGAGGCAGAAGTCTCTGAAGCCTGATTTTGGGGACTGTGGGGATAAAGGCGATATGCTGATCTGAAAATAAATATATTAATGCTGTGGGCAGCGGTCAGCGGTGACCTTTTCATCAGCACACCCTCAAGCATCTTGCAAGTTTTAAAAATGATACTGCTGTTTGATATGGTTGGCTACTAGCAAGTAGTGCATGAGTAGTTGAATATCTAAATATCTATATATCTATATATTTATGTGCATACTTACGTATGACCAAAAGTAATCATGAATCGTAAACTTCTCAAGCAACCCATTCACAAAATTACAGTTTCACTCTTTATAAAAGAAATTTAAATTACCTCTGCCTTCTGGTATGTGTGAATAACTTGAAATATATGGATATATACATATATACTTTAACCATTACATACTTAGATGAATGTGTATAGATGTTTTTTTGCATAGTAATTCAACTTTTAAAAACTATCATCTTTGACCTGTTTCAGGTTCCGGCTAACAAATTTTCTAAGTCGCCAGTGCTGCTTACAGTTTGAATACATGAAAATCCTGTTTCTGAGATGTTTGCGCACGTGCTTATTAGGAAATGAGTCTGTATGGAAATCTCACCACAGATATGGTTAATGAACCGGGTGGACATCATAACGGAGGGTGGAGACTCTTTATACTAACTTGAATGAGACAAAAGCAGTGGTGTTAGTTTATAAGCCTGATGCATTTCAGTAATAATGTAGAAAAATATTATTTAAAAAAAAAGTTCAAACACACAGCTCATGAGGAGCCTCAGCTTTGAAAGAGGCGCATAATAAAACTACTAACCGCAGAGATGATGCCATTTTGAGGAAAACAATTAACCTGGTTAAAGAGAAATATCTTATGTAAATAATAAACTAATTATGGCTTGTAAATGATTTGTATGTGATCCTGTCCACTAAAATCACTTAACAGTCCTGTACAATCAGCTTCTGCCTGCTGCTTGCTCTCTGCCGGAATAACACCAAATAGAATCTCCTCATCTCTCGCTTGTTAGCGATGTGTCTGATTCAGGGCATGTGTCTTACTATGATTACCTTTTGTACATGTACTTTCATTTGGATTTTGTAATCGCAATTTTCAAACCAAAGTTTTAGAGTCACTTCTCTTCCTGTTTCGCTGTAGTCACTGGTGGTCCTCACCCACCAGCTGTAACTCAGGCCGTGGGAGAGACAGCCACAGAAAATGTCATGTGCTGTTTATTACCTGGTGATAGTTGATTTTCACCTCCAGAGTTCAGTTTCTAGGAGCCAGTGTAACTTCCCCTCACCTCCTCATCTTTCCAAATGGTTCTTTGAACTGAGGAGTTTAAAGGCATGAACAGTTACTTGGGGATGTGCAAATATCCTACCTAGGTTGGTTTACAGTTCTCCCTGGCCCAGTCTCTGACCCTTCCCAGGTATTTGTGCTATGATTGTACTTTCTGCTGGATTTTTGAAGGTTAAAAACAAGTGCCATTTCATTATTGATCACCAAATTCTCTCTGCAAATGGAAGCAATCAGAACATTGTAATTTATCTATTTATAGTTATGAGATTAAGACTGGAGTGCCATCACCTCGGGTGATGATTTAGCTTTTGCTGTGTGTGTGTGTGTGTGTGTGTGTGTGTGTGTGAGCGTGCGTGCGTATGCGTGTGTGCCTTCCAAATCATGCCATAACTGTAATGTTGAATCGGACAGAGCCCTACGTGCCCGAGGGCGGGGCCTACCTGCCTGAGCGCGAGCCCTTCATCGTGCCGGTGGAGCCCGAGCGGACGGCGGAAGAGTACGAGGACTATGGCGCCGACGAGCCAGCCGAGGAGCGTCCTCCCCATGCGCGCTGGCGGCGCGCCCTGCTCCGCGGCCCCCGGCAGTGAACCTGACACCGCGCGCGCGCGCCCGCGCAGCGCGGCCTGGCTGGGGGGAGGTGTTGGGATTCTCATTTACAGGTCAGACGGAGCAGTGCACGTGTTATCTGTCACGTTTCTTCCGGCGTTGCTTCATCCGAGAGTACCCTTTCTGGCTGTAGAGAACCTTGTTCCTGCAGGAAGCCTAGCTCGCTGCACGCAGTCTGTAGAAGTCTTTGCCTTTCCCCTTGAAGTGCTTGCAAAATACTTTGTTCACAAAAGCTTCAGGGAGAGAACGCGCCTTGTGTCTTTAGGTAGCACAGCGGGAAGCCTCAGTGAACTCTTAGGTTAAGCAGTTAAGTCCTGGAACCCAGAACGACTGTGTATTTCGAGAGGGCAGTTTATCTTTTCCAGTGCTTATTTGCAGTTCAGTTACATCCCGATCCAAGAAGTTCCCCTCCTAAAACCAAAAAAGAGGGAAAAGTCAACTCTGTTGCAACTATTTATCTTCCTCTTCTATCTTCTGTTATACATTAGGGCATAGTATGCTCTTTACATCTCCTTTAACAACCACAAACCTTAAGCCATGTAGCTGAAATTATTGTATCAACTGGATACAGTTCCATATTGCCTTAAACTTCCTTGTTTTAGACACGCTAACATTTATACCAAATTGCAGATTATTCTGCAGAGATGGAATTGCATGTTTGTGTTGTACATTTAGTATGAACTTTTTTTTTTTCCCAGAACATAATGTTTCTTAGTTATCAGAAGCAGCTGGAAAATGTTTGCAAGACTATGAACATAGAATTGCTGCTTTTATATTTTAACTGCAGATTGTGAATTTCACTGCCTTATATTATTTATTTCTGAAACAAAAGAGGCATTTTTCAATAAAACTACTGAAAATTTGACATGGTATGTTTTTTCTCTAATGGCCTTTTGGGCTGTCCAGGCGGTTGTTAAAACAAACAAGTTCATATCCTTGGATACAGTTACAAATCTTGCTAATACTATTAAATTATGCTAAATAACTTTAGATTTTTAATGATGTGGTGAAGTCATAGAAACAGAGTAGTGAGAGAGCCTTAAAAAGCCCAGCAGATTCCAAAGGCTTTATTAGGAATGTAGAGGAAGTGTGGGTTGGTGGAAAAACAACTAAGTATCCTAGGAGACCCCAAACAAGCCAAAAGATTTCATATGCATTCAGTCACTTTCCTATACCATACTTTACCCAATAGCATGTTTAACTGCAAAAAGGATAATCCTTAATGGAAATGTTTACATTTAGTGATACCTTCTTTCTTTTACTTTTATGAATACAATAACATCATTTTAAATATCAAAGAAGACAATGTAAATGTTTGTTTGAAAGAACTGACATCAATTGAAGAAAGAAGTACTGAAAGAACATCTTCCACAGAGCAAAACATCTTGAGTTAAATACTTCCTGGAGACAGCGATCAAAAGAACTAGATAGGGATTCCCCGGCGGAGCAGTGGTTGAGAGTCCGCCTGCCGATGCAGCGGACACGGGTTCGTGCCCCGGTCCGGGAAGATCCCACATGCCGCGGAGCGGCTGGGCCCGTGAGCCGTGGCCGCTGAGCCTGCGCGTCCGGAGCCCGTGCTCCGCAACGGGAGAGGCCGCAGCAGTGAGAGGTCCGCGAACCGCAAAAAAAAAAAAAAAAAAAAAAAAGGAATACATAATAAATATATTGTGATCAAGAGGTTTCAAGCCGATTGCCAAATTCATAGCTTTCGTCTGTAATTTCTGATACGTACATTTTAAAGTTGAAGGAGACCACTGAGATCATCCCAGTCTAATTCTTTGCTTTCTGTTAGGAAGAAACAGACTCAGCTAATCAGTATCAGAGCAAGACTAGGACTCTTAGGCCTTGTGCTTCTCTCCTGGTTTTATCATCAAATACTCCCCTGTCCCTTCCTGGGAGCCCTTACTTTCTGGGCAGGAGCTTTCATCTTTCAAGGTTCTATGAATTTATCCTCATTAATCTCTGATTCATTTGGGTTTCTGATACTCCTTGATGGTGAGCCTCTGTATCAGGAGCCTGAAGATGGGTTCAGTTCCTTGTCACTGACCCAGCTGGGTCCCAGGGCCACATGGATTTGAGGCGCAAAAGAATTCCGCCTTCCCTCACCAGCTGGACGTGGGTTCAATTCTTGATGTTGGTGATGCAGATTTGCTACCTTCTAGTCTGTGCTGGGAGAGGGGGGAGGGACCAAGGCAGTCCTAAGCACAAATTAATAAATAACTGAGATATATGTTGGGATTTTTACTTTCATAGTATATTTCCTCCTTGACGAAGTTACAATTATTTCTGTAATCCCTGAGTGCATACTGACAAGTGATAGGGAGAAGACGGCCAGATAGTCTGGGTTTAAAAACCAGTGGTAACCCACACCCCCCAAATCAAACCTGTAGGTGCTGGCTTATTTATTCACACTTCCTTTGAGGGAATGCAGAACAACTTGAAACACATTTTCTAGTTCTTTAAATCTGGAAGTATTATGAGAAATTCATTATAACTTTTATTTGAAACTAGGGCTCTTATTTTTAAGAAATTAGACAGAAATAACTGTGGGAAGAGGTGGTAGCTTCTAATGAGATCTACAGTGGGAAAGTTTTCAAACTTCAGAAACAGCGCTTATGTAGATCCTAATTGCTGAGTATTTTTAAAATAGAATATTTGTACAATGGGATTAGCAATTTAGCAAGTTGAATAGGTGGCTGCATGTATATTTTCTCATATTTGTGAGCATCTGTTTTTGAGTCTGTAAAGAATTATGCTGCCTATTCACTTGGTCAAACTTACATTTTATTTTTTCTACAAATCACATCAATGTAATTGTTCCTAAGTATTTATTATTATATCAATTGCACTGTATTTGGCACATAAGATTATTCATCATTTGGTTTTAGTCATAATTGCTCTATAATAAGAGGGGACTTGACTGTACTATCCTCATGGGGTCTGAGTGCCTTATAAAGAGCAGCCAATTATACAAAGAAGAGCTGTGGTAAATCTTTTATTTTCAAAGGCAATCTTTGAGATACAGATTAATATTGAGCCCTAATTCACCTTATACTTGTGGTTAGAAAATTAATTTACATGTGAATGTCTAAGTGAACATTTATTAACTTTTTCATCTTAAAATGAGGCTGCCAAAGCCTATTGGGAAAAATCACATGGATTTGCTTTCAGGAAATGACCTGTGTGCTGGTCACTTATGGATTTTGTCTCCAACTCATCTCTTGCCTGCTTCCATATCAGTATATCCAACTGTATATCCTTCCTGAAGTCCTGCCGATACTTCAAGATTAACACATGTGATATGTATTAGGGTTAGATTTCAGCTGTGACTAACAGAAAGTCACAAAAGAACAGTGGTTTAAACAAGCAGAAATTTATTTTTCATATTTACGAAGTCAAAGCCCAGGCCCCTTCTGTTTTTCTGCTCTGCTTTTTGTGGCTTCTGTGGCCAAGTTACACATCTAGACCAAGATGGTTAGTAGACATCTAGCTATTATGTCCATAGTCCCCTGCAGGAAAGAGGAAGGAGTGAAGAAAGACTCACCCCTCCTTTCAAGGATGCTTCCTGGAAGTTGCAAACACAGCTTACAGCACCAGACTTATATTACATGCCAATTGCCAGAACTTTGTCACGTGGCTCCATGCAGCTCTCGGTGTGAAATGCTGTCATTATTTTGGGTGGCCATGTACCAAACTAAAATCAGCTACCTATAACGATATGAGGGGAAATGAATACTGGGCGTCAACTCAAGACTTTAGTCTTTGACACAATGTCCAAATCCGAACATATCTCCTCATAAATATGATTTTCCTCCATTGTCCCCACCAACCACCAGTTCCTGAGGCTAGAAATTTGAGAGTCATTGTAAACTCTTTCTTCTTTCACTTCTCACATCCGATTCATCAAGTCTAGCTGATTGAACTCCTACGTACGTATCTTGATCACCCTGTTGTTACTACTCGATTTTAGACCCTTGGGATTTCTTATCAGGAGTATAATAACAGTCTCTTTTGTGTGTGTGTGTGTGTGTGTGTTTGATTCATTGACAGTTTATTTATACAAATCAACCATTTATCCAATTTCCTTTTAAATGCAACGGGGAGTCGCTGTGCAGACCCGAAGTCATGCTTAGATAATGTCATACAGGTGATTCTCTGGATTATGGCTATTAAGTAAAGAGAGGAGAAATGCAAGAAATTTACCTTCATTTTTACTACATTTTTTTTTTTTTTTGCGGTACGCGGGCCTCTCACTGTTGTGGCCTCTCCCGCTGCGGAGCACAGGCTCCGGACGCGCAGGCTCAGCGGCCATGGCTCACGGGTCCAGCCGCTCCGCGGCATGCGGGATCCTCCCGGACCGGGGCACGAACCCGTGTCCTCTGCATCGGCAGGCGGACTCTCAAACACTGCGCCACCAGGGAAGCCCCTGGCAGGTGGATTCTTAACCACTGCGCCACCAGGGAAGCCCCCTTTTTCCTACATTTTGACACAAAAACCTTATACACGTTGCTACAAGATAAAGGACTTTGGTTCTGTTACATTTATAGTCACATCCAGTTCCAAGCAGAAGAAGTTGTTTGGGGCACAAACTAGTGTTTAAGAAGGAGATACTGAGCATCTAATAAGTTCGAGGCAGTTTCTAGCCACAAATCAAGTGGTCCTTTTTCCTATAGCCCTGGAACCCTCAAAGAAGTCTTTCACACATGCCAGTGTGATTTATCTAAAATGCAAACCTGACCATGTCATGTCTTCTGCTCAACATTATTCAAGAGGTTTACAGATTTCTCTACAAATCTTGACTCTGACAACTCCCTATTCCTCCTTTATCATCAGCCTTTCCACTGGAACATCTGGAATTCCCATTCCATTCTCAACAAACTCCCCCCAAACCTTAGCCTCTTCAATGAACAATCCCAGCACCCCCTGGTTTGACCATGAAGACACCGCAGAGATGGTTGATACCTCCCAGAGTTGGTGGGTGGGGATGTGTCCTCCTGACTCTTCAGCACTGTTTCCAGAACAACAATCCTTCCTTCTGTAAAACACCTTCATCATCTGAGGCTCATACCCAACTCCCCATTCAGTAGGGGCTTGTACAGGGCCATCAGTGCTTTTATCCACCCCAATATCTTCTGGGTGCCTTAAGCATCCATGTTGGATGACAAATACATAATTATCTCAGTTATCTTCCTCTCTTCAAAATCATTTTCTTTTACTTAAACTCAGCCACTCAGTCTCTTGAAGGTCTTGGACTTGTATCAAACTGCCACTACTTTGAAATCACTGTCTTTTTTTGGTTTTTTAATCAGTTAATTAATTTATTTATTTTTGGCCATGTTGGGTCCCCATTGCTGCACGTGGGCTTTCTCTAGTTGCGGCGGCAGGTGCTACTCTTCGTTGTGGTGCGAGGGCTTCTCATTGCAGTGGCTTCTCTTACTGCGGAGCATGGGCTCTAGGCTCACGGGCTTCAGTAGTTGTGGCACACGGGCTCAGTAGTTGTGGTTCGCGGGTTCTAGAGCACAGGCTCAGTAGTTGTGGCTCACGGGCTTAGTTGCTCTGCGGCATGTGGGATCTTCCCAGACCAGGGCTTGAACCATGTCCGCTGCATTGGCAGGTGGACTCCCAACCACTGCGCCACCAGGGAAGTCCCGTAATCACTGATTTAGACAGACCAATCTTCTTGGGTTTCCAGCTCACCTACTCAAGTACCCCCACTGCAGCTCTTTCAGCTTCATCATGACACTCAATGTGATGAAGCTTCTATGATCTTCCTATCCATCACCTCCTCCTCATCTTCACTCCTTTCCTTATTCACCTTGGATTTCGTGTCTTGGTAACATACCCAGTTTAATGAACCACCTGAACTCCAAGGAGTACAAAGCTAGTTTTATTTTTCTTTAGGCACTGCCTTCAGATATGCTCTGTTGGATAATCTTTTTCTGTCCCTTCGCATACCTCAGACAGAGCCCATTGCTTTTAGATTATATCAAGTGTGAATACTCCAGTCCAGTCCAGTGCAATTTAAACCACTTGAAAATGTTAATCTCAAATCTAATTTAGTATTCCTTTTCCTTTCTACCTTAAAGTCAAAACTTAGGACTTGGACTGTAGAGATGGTATGTCAGCTCTTTCACTCCAGCTTCTTCAGAATCCAGCTAGGGGATGAGGACTAGAGAAAAAGGAAGTTAAGGTTTTCCCCACTTAATGTGTGCTACTAGAATCCTCTCTTGAATGTCAATGCTCGCTGCATGATGTGTACCCAAGTACTACTCCTCTTGTTGGGTACCTGTGTATGATCTTCACAGGAGCCTTCAGGGGCCCCGTCCACTCCCCAGTTATGTCCAGAATGACCTCTCCCAACCCCCAGTCAGCTTTTGTCCCCATGGAATACATCACAGCTACTTGCTACTCATGTCCCCTCTCTGAACCTAAAGACCTGTTAGGGGGGATTCCAGTAAGATGGCCCAAGTCTGGTGACTTTCTAAGTGCCCATTTGACCACAGGAGACTGAAGCATCCTTGTCAAGCCAAATGAAAAATGAAAGTCTGCTCCCACAAATGTGACCTCTCTTTGCCTTGCTGCCTCCCATTCATTTTCCCCCATTCAAGCACGTAGGCATGTAAGTTAGGTCAGCAAGTCTACTGTGTAATACATACCCATCCATGGAATAAGATGCTCTTCTTGAAGACACCCCTCAATCTCTATAAATGGTTTTCCTTAGAGCTTCTCTCATGTGGCTCACTGGGTGAAGGTTTGAAGCACTCTTTTTTTTTTTTTTTTAACATCTGTATTGGAGTATAATTGCTTTTAAATGGTGTGTTAGTTTCTGCTGTATAACAAAGTGAATCAGCTATACGTATACATATATCCCCATATCTCCTCCCTCTTGTGTCTCCTTCCCACCCTCCCTATCCCACTCCTCTAGGTGGTCACAAAGCACCGAGCTGATCTCCCTGTGAAGCACTCTTTCTATAGTAGAAAGTAAAAAATCACAACTCTCTGCCCTACACCAATGATCACCTGCTTCCAAGGATTCTTCTTGATTCTTTCTTTTGCAAATATAGGCTGCTTTGGTGTGATGGAATCAGTTTGGATGGCAGAGCCAGTTCTACCAATTCTTGGACGTTCCAATGGAATGTGCTTTATGGCTCTCTTTAGAACGTGGGTGGTACTTAATGGTTTTCTTTTATCTTTATGGCCATTTGTCAACTTCTGAGTCAAAAGGAAAAGCCCCATTTAATAGCTCAATTATCCAGATGAGCCAAACTCTCTTGCTCATTTATTCTTCTGTCACATCTATGTATTAAAACCCTAACTCCAGATTATCCCAACAGCTTGTAATATCCATGACTATACCCAGGGTACTTCGCACAGTAGGAGAAAATCAACCATTGGGGCAGAGGGTTAAGTCTATAAATCCATTATGATCAACCTCAGCGATCAACACAGTAATTTGACTAGCCATATTCTCAACTCTTTACAAAAATTTCCAAACTCCAAACCTATACCTCATCCTGATCATGAGATTTCTCATTACTTCTCATAGAAGTTATTTCATATTGAAATGAGAAGCCAAACTGGAACCTCACCTTTCTATCAACAGGGCTACAAAACCACTTGCATCTGGACCCACCGTTTCCTCCCGTGTCAACAAAAGGAGCATCTCCACTCCTTGAATTCTGAACCCTTTTTTATTCCTTCCACAAATATTGGATTAAGCAGCTACTCAGTGGTAGGTGCTGTTAGAAACGGTGCTAGGATTCTACAATGAACATAGGAAAACATAGACAAAGTCCTTTCCTTCATGGGGCTTACATTTTTGGAGTGAGAACAGACACTAATAAGTAAACAGGTAAAGCATATATAGTCAGAGGGTGTTAGGTACTATGAAGGAAGATATAGCAGGCCTAAAGGATAGACAGTACTGGGTATGAGTTCTAGTTTAGGTAGGGTGGTAGGAAATGCCTGTGTGAACAGAGACCTGAATGAAGTGTGACTGAAAGCATAAGCTGGAATCTGGCCGATAATTGTATAATCAGATGCTTTTGTAATCATGTAGATTCCCTGCCATATCCCTAGAGCGGTAGTTCTTGACTTTTGCCTACACACCTGGGGAACTTAAAAAAAAATCCTCATGTCTGAATCCCACCCTCATAAATTCTGGTTAACTGGGTTAGGGTGAGGTCTGATGATAAGGAGTTTTAAAAGTTCCCAGGTAATTAAAAAGTACAGCTAAGGAGTCAAGCTATGACCTAGAGATTCTGATTCAGTATGTTGGAGACGGAGGCTCAAGAATCTGTATAATTTAAATATATTCTTCAGGTGAGTCATATGATCAGCAAGGATGGGAAATTTTACACCCTCTCTCTTTGGCTTTGGATATTATTTTTATGCCCAAACTGTATTTGTAGCCCAGTCTTTTCTTCTGATCCTTGAGGCATGTATCTCCAACTGCCTTGGTATGTCTCTAGTTGGACGTTTTAGGGGCATTTCGAAATTAATATGAACAAAGTGAAATCCCTCACCCTCATTTCCACACCAGCTTCTTTCTACAAGTTTCTTGCCTTGGTAAGTGGTTCCACCACCCTCTCAATTGCTTCATCCAGAACCCGGGAATTGACACAATTTTTCTTTCTCTCACCTCCTATGTCACATCCATCAGTAGATCCTTTGGCTTCTGTTTTCTAAGCATCTTTCAGTTGCTCACCTCCCTGTATTCCCCACTGCCATTCTCTTCCTCTAGGCCCCAGCGTCTTGTCTGGATTCCTCCGAAGTCTTCCATCTGATCTTTTTCCAGCCACTCTTACCTCTTTCCAATCCATTTTTCTCACAGCTTAGCAGCCAAAATGATTGTGAAGAATGCAAATCTGGTCATATCATGGCATTTCCTAAATTTTTGGTGGTATCAACTTCAGAAATCTTATCAAGACTCAGGTGTCATCAAGGATCTGGGCTCTTCCTACTTTTGCCATCATGATACCTCACTTATCTCAACTGATTTTCCCCAACCACACTGGAATTCCTGCTCTACCCCTTCTTAAATCCTGAGCCTTCCTGGGTGCTATTTCCTTTATGTGGAACGTGCTCTCTTCATTTGGTCACATCCTGTTCATCCTTTAATGTGATGCTCAAATAATCACTTCCTTTGGGACACCCGTTTGTCACCTTCAAAGTTCAAGATCCCTGCAGTGTGCATGACTACCACTTATGTTCCCTTTGATAACTTCTATCATACCATCAATTTCTTACCCAATTTGCCTTCCCCACTGGATAGCAAGTTTATATAAGGGCAGGAATCATATTTATTTTGTTTACTTTTATGTTTTCAGCAGCCACCAGAGTACTGGTGTTTAGGTGGTGTTTAATAAATATTTGTTGAATGAATAACTTCAGTGGAACAAACTTCCTTGATACATGAAATTTTATTTGAAACATCAAAATACTGTATGAAGATTGAGTAATGCACATGTAATTACACTTCTTCATGTCCACTTTGTTGCAGAGCAGGGGAGGATGCCACCGTTTTTTCAAAAAATATATTTATTTATTTATTTCCCTCCGTAAGAGCCACTAGTGACAGGAAGCCTTGTTTATTCTTTACTCTGGTCTATTATACAATTGTGCTTCTTTTCATGGTGCTGTTCTACCGTTGGAGGAGATCATCGAGAGAAATGACTGCCTGTTGACCCTCCAGCTAGATCTGGGCAACTGGAGGCTCCTCACCCCTGTCCTCTAACTGTGGGTTATACGTTCCACCCACCGTTATTACATTAGGAGCTGTTTTCAAGGATGCAACCTTGAGGGAGTAATGTGGACTGAATATATGTCTGCACCCAGTTAAGGCCTCCATATAAACTCGTGACTCTGGTAGGTGGATGTGGCTATCTTCTGGTCTTGGGGTTGCCCAAGACAAGCCCCCTAAGTAAGTCCCCTTGCTTATTAAACCTGCTGCCTACCAATCCGGAGTGCTCTGCCTCTCTCTTTGGTCTCTCCTTACCCTCTGTGTATAGGGGATGGTGTCAGCTTTCACTCAGGAAGCTCCTGAGCTTTCGAACCAACACCTATACCTTTGAATTCAAGGCAATGTGAGCAATGAAGGGAAGATAATTGGCTAGATTACAGGAAACGTTTCATGTTCCTTTCTTTTTCAGGGTTCATAACTGGAAAATAAGATAAAGAGGTTGCCTCAAAGTCCCATTGAATTATTAATGAGAAAAAGCCTAAGGTGTTCAGGAAATGACACAGAGAAGGAATGCCTTATTCCATTAGAAGGAACTATTTTGCCCAAGCCATGCCCCCAAGAGTCAGCGTATGACAGGATGGTTAGACAATGGAATTTGTTATAAAATTAATTTGTTTGTCATAACAATTAATTTGTTATAAAATTAATTGTTGAGAGAGGTCCTGGTGAGAAGTGTTGTCAATCACTGGAGCTTTTGATTGTAGTTCAAGTTATCCCAAATGGGATAAGCCAAGTGTGTCAAATGGGAAATACCTTTAATCAGAACATCTCCCAGAGTTGCCAAATCAAAGCTGATGTGACATATTTATCAGTTTAAATTTCTGCTTTTTAGATCCCTCAAAGCAAATGCCACTGGGATACATTGTTTAAGGTCAATTTATTCAAGTTGAACTATGCTAGCAGGCAATTTACACATTTTTTTCCTTCTATATATACCTTTTAACTTTAGATTTTCTTATAATAATATATATATATTTCTTGACCTCTCAATTTCTTAGTTTCTCATTTAGCAATATTAATTTCAGAACAGAATGCAAAATGTAATTGATGCAAAGACATTAAGTTAGATATTAGGAGAACTTCTAATGAAGTTATAAAATATTTTTCACAGATATTTTAAAGTCATGAAATAAAACTCACATGTAAGTTATCTTGTGCCTGACATGGTGCTAAGTGCCTTTACCTAGCTATTCTTACAGGTATTATTATCTTCATTGTACAAATTAGAAAAAAATTTCCAAAAATTAAACTATTGTTGAAGCTCATACAGTTAAGAGAGGTTTTCAGTCTGTGCCTTTCTCCTACACTCTGCTGTCCTAACTGTTTACCTGTGGTGATGAAGACGTAATCCTGTGTATAAATCATGATGGCGTTAAGAGTGAGAACTTTGCTCTCAGGTAAACCTGGGTTTGAACCCTGACTCAGGTGCTTTCTGTGTTATGAAGACTTTTCTTAACCTCTTTGATTCCAAAGTTCTGAAAAGTTGGGCCTCATACCTACCTCTAGAGTTGTGGGAACATTCATGCCAATATTTGTAGTAATTTTGACCATATTGAAAAATTAAGCTGGATACAAATCCCATGAAGAGGCATTAGGAACGTCTCCAGTAGCTATTCCAGTTTATGCTAGGGATTTTCCTGTTCACTTTCCAGCTGAAGCTTTCTTACTTTCTCATCAGTTTTCATTCCATCACTTTAAGTTCTAACATCTGTTTCTCCTTTCACATTTTGATAGCAGATCATCCTTAGCTTCTTCCCTCTTATCAATAGAATCAGAGAAGATACTGATGTGATGCCGAGCGCTGGTCCCTGAATAGATGCTCCCTCTCCACTTTAGCCATCCAGTAGCCCCAGTAAATTTGTCTTGACAAGTGACTGGATTTCTCAGCGCTTCTTGGGGATTATGGTGAAGACTTTGCACAAGGTTTTAGTAAGGATCTTATACCACAGGAATTTAACATTCCTTGCCTTGACTTAACCAGATGGAAGAATGTGGAGGAGGAAAGTGGAAAGGATATATGAAACAGGAACATTCTGGGAGTATGTAAACCTTTATCAGAATTTGTTAATGAGAATAGTTTCACAATTTTTGTGTGTGTTTTTTTTGGTGTGTTTTTTTTTTTTTCAGTACGCGGGCCTCTCACTGTTGTGGCCTCTCCCGTTGTGGAGCACAGGCTCCAGACGTGCAGGCTCACCGGCCATGGCTCACGGGCCCAGTCGCTCCGCGGCACGTGGGATCTTCCCGGACTGGGGCACGAACCCGTGTCCCCTGCATCGGCAGGAGGACTCTCAACCACTGAGCCACCAGGGAAGCCCTTCACAAGTTTTGAAGGCATTAGTATTATGTCTTTCTTAAATAACATTGTGTTCTTAGGTTGTGGAGTAGGGTTACATTTTTAAGAACAAAATACCAAGAGAAAGCAGCCCATCTGGGGACTGGCAGTGCAGTAGGGGGAAAAGAAGGGCTCTGGAGCCAGGAAAACCTGGATGTAAGTCTCGACTTTGCCACTTACTGGCTGCTTTGGGAAAGTAATGAAACTTCTCTGAGCTTTACTTTTCTGATCTATAAAATGGGTATAATATCTCTTTTGCAATGTTGTATTAGAGTTAATAATACATGTATAAACACTTGATATGTAGTAATTGATTTTTAATTTAGTGGAAATTTCTAAATGAGTAGAATTGGATTTTTTTCTGTATTTGATATAGGGATTATTTCCATGTTGATGCTCTGTGATTCATTATAATGAGTAGGATACGAGCAAGCTGTTATGAGAGAGAAAGTGCCAGAGAAAAAAATGTAGCTTTCCTCAAAAACATTCTACATCTAAGTTATGGCTGATCGGAAATTCCTCCTCAGTCCTCAAGTTAATTGGCTGTTTAGCAGGATTATATTTGTCATGGCATCATATTTTTTAGCAGAGCTCTATCTAGAATTTAGAGGACTCTTGGTGAAGCTAATAACCAGCTTTAGAATTGATGTGAGGATTAGATGCTGTCATGTTAGTAAAACGTATTCAAGAAATGATAGGTATTGTTACTAGTGGAAATATCTTACGAGACCTATCAATCAGGTAATGGCACCAAGATGTTAATTACATGTACTATCCAAACTGGATGCAATCCAATTTTTACTATGACTTTATCTTGGGTATTTTGAGAGCTTCCTCAAATTGGGCTAGCCAATAAGATAATTACTGACTGAATTATTCATTGGATTTCTAGCATATCTATTCTGCAAATATTCTGACCTGCAGGTGAATAAAAAATATATATCTAGAAAATCACTTCAACAAATTTAGAGCTCAATAATCTATTTATGAACAAAATGAACGAGTCTGGGCCATTTCCTCAACCACTCTACCCTTTCAGAATTGAATAAAAATAATAGCACGTGTCAACCAGGAGTCAAAACACCCTTTGATATACTGTGGTATGTGGTTTGGTAAGGGGAGGTGGGGACTCTGCCGTCTTGGGACACAAGAACCTCAAATGGATTTTGTTTGGGGTTTTGATTTTGTAGGCAGGCAGCCATAACCACTCAGTACTTTCCATGTGAAATCCAAAGTCTCTTCCTGGAACTTGTGGGTAGGGAGAAACTTCCTAAAAATTCTGCCTCAAACTCTCAGACCTTTGGTCACTAGTGCACTGAAAGTGGGCATTCATATGCTGAGTTTTCAGTGAAATCCTATTAAAGAGATTATTAAAATCAAATGTAATACTATGAGAAGAGTCGTAGAAGATAAGGGAACAACTGAGCCATGTTGACAGGGTATGTGAGAGGTGTGGAGGATTTACTAGGAGGGAGTCTCCTTGGAGAAGCTTATGGCTGAGCTAAGTCAACAAAGGGAATAAGACTTCCCTCTTATCATTGTCAAGGATGGTGCTAATCTGAATATCTTTGGTAAAATGTTGCCTCATTATTGCTACAACGTACTTGAAAACAAATATAGAAAGATTATATTTTACAAAGACTAAGCTAGTTTTTATTGTGAAAAAATGGTAGACCCTTGTTTTATTTCTGATTTTTAGGCAGTAGGCAACATTTAAGTTGATTCATTAACATTATTAGTAATAGCAGACATTTATTAAGCTCTTTATCATGTGTCACCAAGATGACAAACATACAATATGCATTAAATGGGTTAATACATGGAAAGCACTTAGATCAGTTCCTGGCACATAGTAAATTCTCAAAAGCATTTTTAGCAATTATTATTTATCACAAATCTACTGCTATATACAATTTATTATAAAATGAATATGGAGACAGAAGTTTGAAGAGATTTAGTAACTTACTCAAGGTCACAGACTTAGTAAATTACAAATTTGGTATTGGAATTCAGGAAACTCTAACTCAGAGCCCAAGCTCTGAATTATTATAATACTCAGTTCATTAAAATTATTCTCCAACAATCTTTAAGCTTCATATCAAGTAATAGTAAGGAGAACATGAATTAATCTACATGGCTTTAGTCTAGACTATTGCTAGTCAGTGTTTTTTAAGGCCTGAGAAGTGTTGTACATTGTAATGAACAAGAATTTATTCATTAGTGAGATTCAAAATCTCTGAAGATAAAGCAGATAAACATTTACAGGGGCTAAAGATGTACCAGGAGTCTGATAATACTGGTAAAAAAAAGTCTCACTAGGCATAAGAAATGAATTTGTGTCGGTTTAAGGAATCATCTGGTGGGGGAGGAAACAGGTCAACTTGGGAGTCAGTAAAGGCAAGTGGCAGCCCCTGGGAAACCTAAGAAGCAAACCTGGTAGTCCTTAAATTATATTGGGGATTTATATGGATTTTGTGTCTTACCATTAGATCTGCATAAAGCAATGTGCCAATCAGCTACATTTACAAACTCCAGCAAAATAGAAGCCTTTGGTTTTGATTTGCTTATTTATTTGCTCTCTCCTCTTTCTTCCAATTGTTTTTGTTTTCCTCTATTCTCTATAAGAACAGTTCAACATCCACAAATCAATCAGCATGATTGCATTACACCACATTAATAAAATGAAGGATTAAAATCATATTATAACCTCAATAGCTGCAGAAAAAGCATTTGACAAAATTCAACATCCACTTATGATAAAAATTCTCAGTGAAGTGGGTATAGAGGGGACATACCTCAACATAATAAAGACCATCAGTAACAAACCCATAGCTTACGTCATACTCAATGGGGAAAAGCCTAAAGCATTTCCTGTAAAATCAGGAGCAAGATAAGGATGCTCACTCTCACCACTTTTATTCAACATAATATTGAAAGTCCTAGCTGAACAATCTAGGACAATAATATTATATATAGAAAACCCTAAAGACTCCTCCAAAAAACTATCAGAATAAAGGAATTCAGTAAAGTTGTAGGATACTTAGTTAATAACAGCAACCTGTTGCATTTCTACACACTAATAATGAACTATCAGAAAGAGAAATTAAGAAAACAATCCCATTTACATTTACCTGAAAAAGGTTAAAATGCCTAGAAATAAATTTAACAAAGGAGGTGAGAGACTACTCTGAAAACTATAAGACACTGATGAAAGAAATTGAAGATAGCACAAAGAAATGGAAAGAAATATAGTGCTCATGGATTGTAATAATTAATATTGTTACAATGTCCATACTACTCAAAGCAATCTACTTATTAATGCACTCACTATCAAAATATCAATGGCATTATTTATAGAACCAGAACAAACAATTTAAAAATTTGTATGGAAACACATAAGACTCTGAATAGTCCAAATGTTCTTAAGAAAGAAGAACAAAGCTGGAGATATCATGCTCCCTGGTTTCAAACTATACTACAAACTATACTAATCAAAACAGTATGGTACTGGCACAAAAACAGACACATAGATCATTGGAACAGAATAGAGAGCCTAGAAATAAACCCATGCTTCTCTGGTCAATTAATTTATGATAAAGGAGGCAAAAATATAGAGTGGGGAAAAGATAGTCTCTTCAATAAATGGTGTTAGGGAAACCAGACAACTACATGCAAAGAATGAAACTGAACCACTTTCTTACACCATATACAAAAAATAAACTCAAAATTGTTTAAAGACTTAAATGTATGGTCTGATACTAGAAAACTCCTAGAAGAAAACATAAGCCATACACTCTTTGACATCAGTCTCAGCAATATTTTTTGGATCTGTCTCCTCAGGCAAAGGCAACAAAATCTAAAACAAATGGGATTACCTCAAACCAAAAAGCTTTTGCACAACAAAAGAAACCATCAACAAAACAAAAGGGAAACCTACTGAATGGAAGAAAATATTTGCAAATGATATATCTGATAAGAGGTTAATATTCAAACTATATACAGACTTCATACATCTCAATATAAAAAAAAATCTTATTAAAAAACGAGCAGAGGACCTGAAAAGACATTTCTCAAAAGCAGGCTCATAGATGGCCAACAGACACATGAAACAATGCTCTTCATCAAGAATCATCAGGGAAATGCATGTCAAAACCACAATGATATATCACCTCATCTCTGTCAGAATGGCTATTATTAAAAAGGCAAAAAATTACAAGCGTTGGCAAGGATGTGGAAAAGTGGGAGCCTTTGTGCACTGACGGTGGGAATGTAAATTTGTACAGCCACTATAGAAACTGTTATGGACTTTCCTCAAAAAATTTTTAAAAACTCCCATATGATCCAACAATTCCACTTCTGGGTATTTATCCTAAGAAATGAAAACATTCATTTGAAAAAATATATGAACCTCTGTGTTTGTTGCAGCATTACTTACAATAGCCAAGATATGGAATATGGAAACAACCTAAGTGTCCATCATTAGACGAATGGATAAAAGATTACATATATCTTGTATATATATTATACATATTCCATATATATATAATGGAATATTACTCAGCCAGAAAAAAGAATGAAATCTTGCCATTTGCAACAACACGGATGGACCTACTGGGTATTATGCTAAGTGAAATAAATCAGACAGAGAAAGGTAAATACTGTATAATTTCACTTATATTTACACTTATTTATATAATTTCACTTATATTTACACTTATATGTAAATCTAAAAATCAAAACAAATGAACAAACAAAACAAAGCAGAAACAGAGTCATAGATATAGAGAACAAACTGGTGGTTGCCAGAGGGGAGGATGGTAGCCAGTTGGGTAAAATAGGTGAAGGGGATTTAGAGGTACAAACTTCCAGTTATGAAATAAATCATGGATGTAATGAACAACAAAGGGAATATAGTCAATAATATTATAATAACGCTGGTGTGGTGACAGATGGCTACTGGACTTAACATGGTGATCAACTTGTAACGTATATAAATGTTGAATTACTATGTTATACACCTGAAACTAATATAATATTGTATTCAGTTATACTTCAAAAAGAGATGCACAATTAAAAAAAATTAAAAATAAGAAAAAGGAGGTCCACATCTGGGTCAGGTAAAGTCACAGAGACAGCCCAGAATTCTAAAATGGGACAGTAAAAGTTGGGTTAGAACTGAGTAGAAGTCAGAAATTCAGGGAATTCGATGTTAAAGACATTTTTCTTTTGAAGATCTTATCAGTCTCCACTGGTGTTTGGCTTGCTCCTTTCTTGTCTGACTTTGATCATTGCTTATAATCAAGTCCATTGTGTGTGTGTATGTGGTGGAGTGTGCAGTGGATAACACTTTAAGATATTTGTGATCTATATTCCAGGGCAAATGAATTTTGGAGAAAGCTTTGATTAGGGGAAAGGGGAGGAACCTATGAAGACACCAGATGTCATGTAAAGATATCTGGTGAATGGAATTTGAAAGGCTAAGAAAAGGAAGAACCAGAAGCCTGCTTTGTTAAGATCACAGCTCAACCTAGAGCTCTCCGTTGGTTGTCACAGTTTGTAGACATGAATTCTGCAGTTAAAAGTCCCACACCATATGGGTCAGACTGGCCAAGAAGGTCTTTGTCCCACTTTTATGTGGACTCTTGGGGCCAATAGCTGTACCAGATATACGTGTGTGTGACAAGCCCAGTCTAGACCAAATCATGGAAAGCCAGGGGGAAACGTCTTCTGTCTGGGATGTTAGGAATACTTCCAGGAGAAAATTGGGCTATCAAAATATAATCTAGATAACTTCGTTATGAATGCTCTCCACCTGCATGGCCCAAGGACTCTAGGTTAGTGATTCTCAATTACTGCGGGAAACATTTTCCCTGGGGAGAGGTAAGGATGCTGTCAGAACTTTAAGGATGAGAGTATGTGTGTATCTGGAGATGCATTTTCACTGTGCTTATTCAGTTAGTAACACAAATTGCAGAGAATGAAGTTCCATAGTCCTTTTGGTTGGTGGAAATATGTAGAAAATAAAATGAGAAAGCACTGTTAGAGACATGGAATAGAAAGTGTTGATAGCGTTGTAGACCAGTGGGATATATGGGAACAAAGGACATTTCTCTTTGATGAGATGCAAGGGCACTTTCCGTTTTGGGAGCAGTGGAGCTAGGGCTGCATTTGACTCAGTGACCGTGAGTGTTGAGGAAGTGTTAGCTCACCAGTTGCGATGTTTTATCTTGATCAGATGTTCAGACCTCTCTCCAGCTTTTTCCATGGAGCCTCTCATGAGAAAGAGCATTAAAATTTCTCACGTGTGGGGCTTCCCTGGTGGCGCAGTGGTTGAGAGTCTGCCTGCCGATGCAGGGGACACGGGTTCGTGCCCCGGTCTGGGAAGATCCCACATGCCGCGGAGCGGCTGGGCCCGTGAGCCACGGCTGCTGAGCCTGCGCGTCCGGAACCTGTGCTCCGCAACGGGAGAGGCCTCAACAGTGAGAGGCCTGCGTACTGCAAAGCAAAAACTAAAACAAAACAAACAAAACAAACAATTCTCATGTGGTCTACGTAGACTCTCCTAGGGAGGCTCATAATGCACTCCAGAAAGCTCGTGGCCTGGTAACATGAGTTTTCTGATGCTGGATGACTGGTTGACCAGAAAACAAGAGTCTTATAGTTTTTAGGAATATTTGAGGTCATAGGCTCTTTTTATATGTAAGATTACACAAGGATGAAATGTCAATTAAGTATTAAGCAGACTCTTTCAAATGGGAATGATTCATATCTCTAGTGGTATGAATGATACCTTGAAAAATAGAATCATCAATTCACAAATATGGCCTAAATAAAAAGTGTGCTGGTTATTGGTTATTTTCCTCACCCTTTAGCCCTAACCTCTAAATCAATCCTGCACCCTTGGCCTGTGGAAGCTGACTCCTCGGGAAGAAATCACTTGGGATCTTTTCCTGTCTGGCTTTGGGTGGTACTCAGGCAACAGGAAGCACCCGCAGGAGGCGAGAGGGAGAAGGGGGCAAGTCTTTGCTGTCCCATCTCTGTCAGTAGCCATGTCCCAGCATGCTCTGCCTCTCACTGGATGTCTTTTTCTCCTCACCCCCAGCTCCCACTGAACTCTGACAACAACAGCATAGATGTCTCTACCTGCATGCCTCCAGCGCTGGGAATGCTAATGCCTTCCCATTAGCAAGTTCCCATTGCTAGTTTCTGAATGCTTTACCGTTCTTAGTTTATGTTCTGAACTTGCTCACGCCTCTGTAAATCATCTTTTTACTAAAGCCTGATAGCAATTTGCACCCTTTGGGAGAAATTTCTTTCCTTCTGTAACTCTGACTGATACACAAGGGTCAAGACTTAAGAGAAGAACACTGGATTGGAATTAGAAGTAGACTGGCCACTAATTGATTCAGGGATCTCTGGAGAAAATGATTTAGCTTTTCTGAACCTCTGCTTCACCTCATGTAGAAAGGGCAAGACATTATCCTCTGACTCCAAACCATACATGGTGTACGTGGTTGAAAGAGAAAGTGGCAGTTTAGATTGGATGACAAGCCTTGTCATATTTATTTTATTATTTTATTTTATTTATTTTTTTTGCTGTACGCGGGCCTCTCACTGTTGTGGCCTCTCCTGTTGCGGAGCACAGACTCCGGACGCGCAGGCTCAGCGGCCATGGCTCATGGGCCCAGCCGCTCCGCGGCATGTGGGATCTTCCCGGACCGGGACACGAACCCGTGTCCCCTGCATCGGCAGGCGGACTCTCAACCACTGCACCACCAGGGAAGCCCAAACCTTGTCATTTTTAGGTAGTGGAAGCAGATACAAGTACAAACAGGGTGAACTGGAAACTATCTCAGGCACTGTAAAGAAATGTTTATCTTTGTAAGAGAAAAATACTAAGAAAATCCTCAAGCCACACATAGTCTCAGGCTGGATTTCCTCTAGATAAGGAAAACTGATGCAAGGGCACAGGAAGCTGGGCAGAGTGGATTATAAGGACTTCCTGTGGGAGAAGGCAGCTGTTTCCTTGATTCCCATATGGTGTAGTTAAGGAGCATTAAGTCACTGTGGAATATGGGTGGGCTGCCATCATTGCCTAACAGCACGTGCAGGGAGCTGCAGCCTGCAGATGCGGGCATCCCCTGGACTCTAGTTTCAGATCCTTCTAGGTGCCCTTCTAGGGCCAGTGTCTTCATTCATTCAGTTCTTAGACTTTGTCAGGTTCCACTCGCCACTCTCAAAGAGTTTTGTTTTGTTTTTTTTTTTTAACATACTTTTCCATTCCCAGGTCTTAGAAAGCACAAAATTGGAGGGTTTAAATTTATATTTTATTGAAAAACCACATAAATTTTAAATAAAACCAGAGTTATTCGTTCAGCTTACAGAGTTCCTCTTTCCTGGAGGGTCCTAATGTGCTGTTGAGCTGTAGCAGGTGAGCTACTGAAATGCTGAATGTGGGCATGAGTGAGAGATTATGGAGGAAAAGGAAGCTGAGAAAAACAAATGATGAAATTGATGGAGAGAAGAAATATGTTTGTAAAGAGACAGAGCGAGAGGGACTGAGAACTAAATTTTTCTCAACAAATGAGCAAATGAAGAGGAATGGCTTCATTATGTTAGCTTCTTTTTTTTTTTTTTTTGCGGTACGCATGCCTCTCACTGTTGTGGTCTCTCCCGTTGCGGAGCACAGGCTCAGCGGCCATGGCTCACGGGCCCAACCGCTCCGCGGCACGTGGGATCTTGCCGGACTGGGGCGCGAACCCGCGTCTCCTGCATCGGCAGGCGGACTCTCAACCACTGTGCCACCAGGGAAGCCCTACAGTGTGTTAGCTTCTTGACTAAATGTAGAAGAAAAGAAAACAACCTCAGTGATATTCTGAGAATTTTTCATTGAATATTTAATTTGGAAGTAATTTTTCCAGAAGAAATGCTGAAGGTGATGACTCACAAAAATACTATATTCATATGATATTGGAATGAATGCATTTTTGAAAAGGCTTAAGGATAGCTGTCTAACATAATTTAATAAATTTTGAAAATAAGAACAAATGGAATAACATCCACCACTTGATTTTGCTCATTGTTTTTCACTGATCATAAGAAAGGAAAGGTCAATTGAAATGAGCATAGCCATTCTTATTAAAAGTGAGAGCAATCATTTAATTGATGTCTGTGATGGGAATAGCTTTTCTAGGTGTAAGAATCAGCTTCAGAAGCCAAGGAACACTCCTTATTACATTAATGCTATGTGGATTCCTTTTGGAAGTTCTTCCAGCTTTTATCAGTTTTGTTTGATTTTATTTGGGGTATTTTTTACCCAGCCAGCATCATTTGCACATTAAGTTTCCAAGGAACCCTTGTTCCAAGAGCAGCTTGAATCAATTCAGCTTTGGCACATCAGAGCAAGACCTAAATGTCTCATTCTATTAGTATGTCATCTTTTTGGCATGTACACTGTCGTTATTCACGGCACTTAATTCTGTGGTCATCTTCTTTTTCCTTGTTGCCTTATCCATAGCTCATGTTCCTCAGATCCAAAAACACCAAGAAATTATCTTGGGAAAAGCAATAGAAGGCCTAATTTTTAGTGTAGAAGCCATCAAAACCTGGGCTGTAGGGAAGAAAAGTATACGGGAGAGACACCAAAGAGGAGGCTGGTGACCAATTCTCTAAATTCTGATGAATATCATTAAGATAGTCTCTCTTGATACTTATCACAGGTTATAAGAAACTCCTAGTGACTCTTTATCTCCATAAAACACTCGAATACATAGCTCTATGAAATTGTAGACTATAATTTCCAGTTATTCTGGTACTGTAGCTTTTATAGAAATGATACTTCGTAATCATGAGAGTTGATCTGAAATTAACTTCTTGAATCACCAAGGTCCTTGGAAGCTTAAATTATTGTTTCCAAAGACTTTTTTAAATGATGGGCTTTAATTATGATTTTCAAATGAATTTTTACTTAAAAATTTTTGTTGACACCCTTAAGTCCTTCAGCGTATCAGCTGTGAGCAAAGGTAGCCAGCAATAGTGGCTGCAAATATAATACACAATAGAGTCCAATCCCCACCGTTAAGGTGAAAGTCAAATTGCACCTATCGTATATATGATGGTAAGTATTTCTCTTGAGCTCTCATTGGTGTTATTCTTGTTTCCATTAGCATTCTAATGATTTATCAGTTCAAAGTGGATTACCAAAAACAGAGTTTAGGCTTCCCTAGAAAAGACCAAAAGTAAAACTTTAGACTGAAACATAGGCTCATTTTGTAGGTGGCAAGAGGTACCAGTGAGGCATTACCTTTGGGATTTTACTATTTTCTCAGACAAGAACATTGCAATATAACCAAGCAATTTTTGTTTCCCAGAGGGAAGGCATTTCTGGCAGATGAAGCCACTTTTAAAAAGGTGTGAAGGAAAGCTGAGGGGGAAGGGAGACCGGGTGGGCACAGGGATATGTCAGGAGAGGGAAATGGGAACCAGATGGTGGAGAAAGGGCCTTGCAATCAAGCTGAGAAGGCTAACTTTTATCTTGAGGATGAGTGTGGAGGTGATGTAGAGACGGGGAGGGAGATATTCACTCCGAGTGTGACATGATCAGAAGTGCCTGGATTTGTTTAATTTATTTAATCCAGGCTTTCCCCTGGCATGGCTGGGTCTCAGAGTCACTCTGTAATCCTCCCCTCAGGTCACTGGCTGAGAAACAGAGAGGCAGCTGTGAGCCAGAGTGGGGAGAACCAGACCCGGGGCACCGTGTTACTTAAGAGTTCCTTTCTTTGGTAGTGTATATATGTCCATGTCACTCTCTCATATATACACTACCAAACGTAAAATAGATAGCTAGTGGGAAGCAGCCGCATGGCACAGGGAGATCAGCTTGGTGCTATGTGACCACCTAGAGGGGTGGGATAGGGAGGGTGGGAGGGAGATGCAAGAGGGAGGGGATATGGGGATATATGTATATGTATAGCTGATTCACTTTGTTATAAAGCAGAAACTAACACACCACTGTAAAGCAATTATACTCCAATAAAGGTGTTACAAAAAAAAAAAAAAAAAAGCCTTTCTTGCCTAGGGTATGACTACCTTGCTTAATTCTGAGGGAAACTGAACTTGCTTATAAAATTACTGTTAGATGACCTGTCAACATATTTGTTTGAAAAGAGTCAGGGAACCAGAAGAACAATAACTCTTTCTCATCATGCATCTGTTTTGTGTCCTTTGCTGTGCTGAAGACACATTTGAATTTCCTAGCCAATTCTGACTGAATGGAAACTCAAATCCTACAAATATGGACAGAGGTATTATATTGTTATTAAGGGATCGTTCTTCAGTCATTCCTTATTCTCATTTTTCATTAGGATTATGCAGATGTGGACTTAAGAACTCTCTCAAGCAGGCAGCTATGTTCACTGTTCAAATGGGCAGATTATTCTTCTAAACCAGGCTTACTCTCAAGGAGGAGAAAAGAGCAGACAAAGAGATTCAGTGCCTGCCCAAGGCACAGTGTGTTCTCATTCGAGAATGCATCAAGATTTCCAAACTGGAGGGCTGTCCCCGTGACTGATATTTTTAGATTATACTGAAAAAATCAGAGAGGTTATCTGGAAAACAGTCAAACAAAAGAGCTTCTCAATCTACACTAATGGAAACCCACATTATAGACGTGTGTTATTATTAAACACATAGTAGGCAATCAAATGTTTTTAAAATAAATATTGAGCAAATATTCTCCGGGAAATTGAATGACTTATAGATGTATGATATTCCAGTGTAAGGCTACACTACTTGGACATGTCTCCCTCTGTGGGAATTTCGCAGCTCTGGCCAGGTTTTGTTTTGTTTTTGCTTGCTTCTGTTTGCTTGGTATCGAAGATTTTGAAATCTGAGGTTTTCCAAGTGCAGTTTGTTCATTTTGAGCCCTCTAATTCAACAGAGCACACTTAAAATATGTTTTTTATTATTAATTTATTTATTCAGAGGCACTGTGTCAAGACTTTTTTGGTAAACTGAAGAAGTAAGATACCTCCTGGTCTTCACAAATTTTTAGTTTATAGCAAAGGATCATTTCTTAGACAGTATGAAAGTGACATCATTTGGAGCACAGCTCAAATAGTAGCCCCCTAGCTCTCTACTCCTTTATCTCAATACATTTCCAGTGTTTTCCAACGTGGCACAATTTATGCGTTTCTTCCTGTCTGCTTCTAAATATATTCAGGTTTTCCCCTTCAGAAAAATCATGTTAGGGTTAGGGTTAGGGTTAGGGTTAGGGTTAGATGGTTGGGGTTAGGGTTACACACTGAATCTCGTTCTGTCCTTTGTCAGAGAAACTTCTGGAAAGATGAATCTCTGCCTTTTGCTTCCACCTCCTCACCATCCACTTAAGCCATCATTCTGTGAACTGCTGAACTATGACCGACACCCCCTCCCCGACTCTTCTCCGGTAGCCCTCGCAGTGTTACTAACGATTGCTGGATACGAAGACTTTTTTCTTTTGATACTGTTTTTTGATGTTTGCTGAATAAAACACTTTTGCGTCCTCCCCGCTTTATGACTCTCTTCCCTGTTTCCCACGAAATTCGTGGAAGGGCTGCTCTCTCCGTTGCCTGATGGGTCCACTCCCCTTTGCTTCCCATAGATGTGGGTACCTGCAGGGTTTTCTTGCCTGCCCTGCTGCTATTCTTCCTTCGTCTGGTTCTAGTGCTCAGTGTTCCTTCAGAGACTCAGCCTCCCCGTCGTCCGCAGCCCACGTGGTCCCAGAGGGGCTGGCCCAGTTCCTTGGTTCCAGGGCCAGGCAACTGGACCTGGCCTCTACAGTCAGCATATTCCATCCAGGTCCTCAGCGCCTCCCTTACCACAGAGACTGATCGAGGGGTGGCTGTGTGACCCGAATCAAGCCAGTCCATGGCAGCCTGGAACGTTTGCTAGAACTATTGGGAAGGAAAGCTTCTTGTCTCTGGCAACGCCAACCTGTTAATATAGAAGTCTAGACCTGCAGGTGACAATTTTACTTCTGTCATAGGAAGTGAGGAGAGAAGGAGGCAGGACGGGCCGGTGTAGCCTGAGTCAGATGAAGGGGCCTCCGTGCAGCAGGCAGGGCCAAAGCAGATGAGCTTGTCCTCAGGGCTGCCGTGGCCTGGGGAGAGGTCTTTGCGCCTAAGGGGTGAGGTCTGAGTGCTTGCTACCTTTATTTATACGTCACTGAGTTAATTGCACATTCAAATAATTGACATTTTAATAATTTTAACAACGGATTCACAAAGTTCCTGAAGATTTAAACATTGACTCCAACACGCCAGTGCCTCTGGTTTGAATATCCATGGGTGTTTCTTGGCTGAATTAATTATTACTATGATGGCTGCCAAAAGGTAAGTTTTTATTTATTTATTTTATTTTATTTTTTGCATTACGCGGGCCTCACTGTTGTGGCCTCTCCCATTGCCCGGGACACTCAGGCTCAGCGGCCATGGCTCACCGGCCCAGCCGCTCTGCGGCATGTGGGATCCTCCCAGACCGGGGCACGAACCCGTGTCCCCTGCATCGGCAGGCGGACTCTCAACCACTGCGCCACCAGGGAAGCCCCAAAAGGTAAGTTTTTATAATTCAGCTGTTCCTTCCACACTTATTAGTTGGCCTTCTAACCCTAAAGAACAGCTTCTTTAGTTATTTATAAGTATGAACTCATCCATACCTATTTTTATTCAATAGATTATAATCCATTAGTATCATAATTGTCCACAGTTGGGCCAGAAGGAGGCCCTTTAAACTGGCATCTTTTACCTTCTGACATATCCTCATGATTCTTTTAGGACTTTCAGGATTTTTAGTTCTGGTGCAGGAAGACAGTTCTCTTCATGCTTCCATATTGTCTACATTCCCTGTGTAGGTAATTGTTTTCCTACTGCCATTGCTGCCTGCAGCATGGATGCCTTCACATTTTACTTGGGTCCCTCAGCTCACTTTGCAGAGTCTCTCTGTCTGCTTGGGTTGCTGGCCCTGTGCCCATGCGTAGATGCCCTCCTCACCTGACTTTGGCTCTGGGATCTACCCCACCCTGCCTTGCCCTTTGTGGACTTGGTCACTAGGTATTTTATGCTTTTACATATTGCTCAACTGAACTTTGCTGCTATTTTGTTGAGGAATTTTGTGTCAGGGGTTGGCAAACTTTGTAAACGGTCATAGAGTAAACATTGTTGACTTTCGGACATATTTTCTGTTGCATCTGCAACTGTTCAGCTCTGTCATAGCAAATGAATGGGTGTGGCTGTTTTCCAATAAAGCTTTATTTACAGCCCGCCAGCCCACAGACTGCAGTTTGCTGACCCTTGGTCTGTGTTCATGAGACTTCATAGTTTCGGTTCATGGTTTTCTTGTAATGTCTCTGTCTATTTTGGTATCAGGGCAAGGCTGGCTTCACAATATGAGTTGAGAAGTGTTCCCTTCTCTTATGTTCTGGAAGCGATTTTGTCAAATTTTTATTACTTCTTCCTTAAATGTTTAGTAGAATTCACTATGAAGCCCTCTGGGCCTGGAGTTCTCCATCAGCCCATTCTCTTTCATAAACTGGGCCCTAGAGACTAGCAGTCCATCTCACAACAAGCAGGAGGGATGCTTGGAGGGACCTTGGGAGCGAATCCTTCTCTGACCAACAATTTTCTTTTTTTAAACCAAAGTAATTGACTACTGAAAGAGAACTTTTCTCTGAAATTCCTAGATGGAAGTTTGATCCATTTTGCATAAGAAACGAGCCAAGTTTTATTTTTCTAAATTGAAAAAAAATATAGAAAAAGAGAGTAAAGAATCTATTATCTATCTATCTATCATCTATCTATCTATCCATCTATCTACTATCTATCTATCTAAATGCTGCAAACCCAACAAGCAGACAAAATAAAAGATATTCTGGCCTACTTTTCATTATAGAGGTATTAATGGATGTGACACTCTTAGGTTAACATCTGAACTTACCATATGTTAAAATCTTATAGTGACATATCATCTTATGGTCATGAATCCTGGATGTCAGCTGAAATTACTCTTGAAATATTCCAATGAGAGGGAAGGAAGTCCAAGCCCTTCATACAATTCTGATAATTTGCCAGTAGCATACTCTGAAAAATGAACTTTCCTGGACACATGGAATGATTACTGGCTCAAGTGGAGACCATCACAATTCCTACAGGTAGCTTTGACCTTTGACCTGCTGGAAACAAGTAATGTTTAAAATATGTGCATGTGGCCTGTAATAAACTTAATAACATTCACCTTCCTTACTTTCTGTCTCTTCCCAGTTAATTTTCTCTCTATTGTCAGGTGCTGTAATGAAAGCAGCTAAGGAAATGTGGTTACAGTTTGATACTGTATTGATACAGATATTGATACTGTGGATATGTATGCTTGTAGTATATTTTGGTTCTACAAATGGAATAGGAGAAGCCAAGTCTAAAATTAATGATCTTTTTGTTCTTGCAGTGAATGAACCCCTGTCCTCTGACCAAACTGCCTAAGGCATGTTTGTGCCATTCAGTTTGTGCTCTGAATGAGATGTTTCTGTTCCATGGACTATGCCAAAAGATACTGTGTTGTTCTTAGTTTTAAACTATCAGCAGCCTAGCCTGCTACAGGCGTTGAGTGGAAAGACAGATGCTGTCCTGGGTATCTTCCTTTTGTCGTTTCAGTCACTCTTTCTTATTCTCCACCCTGCTCTAAGGCAAGCAGGCTGACCTTTGGGGATTACATCAGTAATGTCTCTTGCTCTCTGGTTATGAGTTGGATTTGGCCCATGGGGAGGCACCCCTTCTGTGGGTTCTCAACTGGCTGATTTTTTGCCTCAGCTGAGGGTCACAGCTCTTCTAAGATGGTCTGCTCCACACAGCTCTCTTGGTAACTTGCCTCCCCTTCTGTCTTCAGGCACAGGAGTGGTAACTAGAACGACTACTCCTGAGGCCCTTGGGGTTTCCCTATACCCTACCCACACCTCTGTCAACAATCCTTTCTTAAAGTTCATATTTTCTTTATTTGAGCCTACCATCTGTCTCTTGTTGGTATCTAGACTGACACAGAGGATCACTACAGCAAATCTCTTCAATCTTTTAATCTCTCTGATACCATGCCATAATACTTTTTAGCTTGTCTTCCATAGATTGAAATTAATTCACCAGAAAATTCCTGTGGGCAATAAAAAAACTGGAAAGTCAACCTTGTATTTCCAGTAGGCACCTAGTTTTGTGTATCTGCAAAGTTAAGTGAATACAAGCTGGTTAAATCTAGTTGCCCTACGATTCTGTTCTGTAAGTTTATGGAGTTCACTTTACCTATGGCTCTATATCCCTTAATGTCATGTTTGACCTTCACATTCTGAAGAGAATGAGCTCTCCTTAAAGTCTATTCCCCCCAAAACGAAAAGATGAGGACAAGTTCTCCAAAGTTCTTTGTGTGGGAAAATATAGGTCAGAACTAGGGAAGCTTCTGCAAGGATGGTGCATGTGTTTAGAAACAGGGTTAACTATAGCAGTTACAATGAAACATTTCTCTGCATCTTCCCCATCGGATGGGAGTTCTTGTCCAACTCACAGGCCGGCTGCATGTTGGTCTGCTCAGAGCCGCATGGTGCTGGCTCTTTCCCCATCCTGTTGTGCTGGTATGTAGGGTAATATCTCTCACCACTGCAAACAGCCTCTAAATGTGTCTGTTGCTGGTTTGTTCCTGGGGAGTGGATGCAAAGTGAGTGGCACTGCTGTGCAGATCCAAGTTCTGTTGATGCCTCATATTCCCAGTGTCCTATGGGGTTATTACTGTTTCTATTCTTAGAGTGTTTACCTGCTCACTTATCACAGCCCTGTTGCTGTAGGGTTTAGATAATGAAGTCAAAGCTCATTGGCTGACGGCTCATTGTCCTTGAACTGCCCTAAGAATGAATGGATCCTTTGGAACACCTCTGGTCCTGTCTATGAGGGGACCCCTGGCTGACCTGTTTCACCAGACCTAAGAACATTCTGAGGGAAACCTCTTTTACTCTGTAGGAGCCTCTGATATTCTATAGGGAGGCAAAGTGGCTTCCCTAATGGTGGCTTCCCTAATGGCCAAGCCAATTCCTGGCTACATACCTTTGTGTACATTACATACAGTCCCTAACTTCAGCTTCTTCTTTTGTAAAACAGAGTGTATAATAATATCTACCTAATGGGATTGTTGTCATAATGGGATAAAGTATGTATATGAAGCACTTAGCACAGTGCCTGACACAAAGTAAGCTTTCCAAAAATGTTAGTAACTTTTTTATTATTACAAAAGTGCTTATCAATTTGAAAATTGTTCCCATTCTTCAGAAAGTAAAACTTTGTGAGTATTTGAGTACAAAAATACTCATGTGTCAATGGATATGCTTTCAGAGAATAATTGGATAAATAACTGAGCTGGTTTGAGATATGTTCCTCCTAGGCCCCAATTTTTATAAAAAAAAAGAAAGCTCAGACCACAGGTTGTTTTGCACAATTTCTAAGAGGTAAGATATCAGAGGTCTGGCTTACTTTTCTTCCCCTCTTTGTTGACTACTCACAGGGAAAATTAGGTTGAAATTTCCTTTTCACTATAATTATTGGAGAGCCTCTGTTAGGTCATTTTGGGCGATGTTTTAGTAAATAAAATGCTTTTGACTGACATGAACTCTTAGGTCAATCAGTTTATCCGTGAGCCACCTATTTTGAAGGCCAGATGATAGCAGTGGGAACATGCGTAGGCCAAAGGAGCAGGTGGAGTTTAGGTGAAAAAAATATCCGTGAACAATGGCAACGTATTGCCTTACAATGTATATGTATCTTTAAATTCCTCAGGTAATAAGATAGCAAATGAAATATTAGACTTCTCCTTTCTCTTTCTGATCTACAGAGTCTCTCTTCCTAATCTTTGAATTTAATGTTAGCCATTTGGTATGTGTCATTCCATGCTTTTTTTTTTCTGTTTATCTACGAATATTCCCAGACACAAAGAATTTTTAAAATTTCACAATTACACTATATACATTATTTGGTAATTTTTTTTTTTTACGTGAAGAATATACGATGAATATCTTTTCAGGTAACTACATATCGATAAACCTACTCTTTTCAATAGCAATATTCTATAGATTCTCTAAGTATGATTTTAAGTTAGTTTATCCAGCTCTTCCTCTACTGATGGGGATGGGGGTTAAGAGTTTTTCCTACTACAAACAGTGCTGCAGAAAGCATTCATGAACATTCATCTTTAGGTATTGGTGGTCTTATTTCTGTGAATGTAACATTAGGTATGGAATTGCTGGATCAAAGGTTACACACATTTGTAGTTTTAATAGATATGCCAAATCACTTGCTGGAAATATATTTGCTCATATTCTCATCACCAGTGTATGAGAGCCCCTGCCAGTACCAGGCATTAGTGAGTGCAAATATTTGCCCATCTAGTGAGTAAAAAATAGCCTCTCATTGTTGTCATTTTTGTTTCTTTGCATTTTGAAGACATCCAATGAACTTGAGCTCATTTTATATGCTTATTAGCCATTCAAATTTTCTATTCTGCTTCTGTCAGTTACCCTTTGCCCATTTTTCTAAAAGGCAGTTTGAAGGGCTCTTTGTCTACAGATATTTACCAATGGTTAATTACAAGGGCTGCAAATGTCTTCTGTGAGGAAATACAGTCTTTATCAAAGAGGCATTTTACATTAAAAAAAATTTTTTTTTTAAGTCTTTATTGAATTTGTTACAGTATTGCTTCTCTTTTATGGTTTTTGGTTTTTTGGCTGCCAGGCATGTGGGATCTTAGCTCCCCAACCAGGGATCAAACTCACACCCCCTGCATTGGAAGGCGAAGTCTCAACCACTGGACCACCAGGGAAGTCCCATTTTACATTTTAAAGAAGTCAAATTTGCCAGTCTTCTCTTCCGGGGAATTCTGGATTTCCTGTCTTTCTGTTGAAGGTCTATACATATCCTGTGTTATATGTATATAAAATTAGATCCTGCAATATGTGAAAACATGGATCACATTGAGAACATTACGCTCCATTAAATAAGCCAGTCACAGAAGGACAAATACTGCATGATTGCACTTATACGAGGTATTTAAAACAGCCAAACTCATAGAATAGAATGGTAGTTGCCAGGGGCTGGGAGGAGGGGGAAATGGAGAGTCACTAATCAAAGTGTGTGAAATTTCTGTTATGGAAGATGAACAAGCTCTAGAGACCTGATGACGAATAAGATCTAGAGGTACCACTGTGCTTATAGTTTACAGTACCATATTGTACACTTAAAAATCTGTTAATGTCTCATGTTAAGTGTTCTTACCAAAATAAAATTTAAAAAAACTTAAAACACACACACACACAATTAGATCTTTAACCCATCTGAAATTTATTCATGTAAATGGCATGACATTTTTTCTAGATGGATCGTGGTTCTGCCAATACCATTAAATAATCCATCCATTAAAAACTGAAATGTCACTTTTTTCATATATTAAGATTTCTTTGGGCTTTCTACTTAATTCCATTTGTCTACTTGTCTATTTTCATGTCAATAAAATATTGTTTTGGTGATAGTGATTTCATAGTCAGTTTTAATATCTAGTGGGCCGCATTTCTGTAATAAGTCTCTTATCCCTTAACCTTCCTTTTTTCTTTTAAACACTTCTTGGTAATTTTCACTTATTCATTCATTCATACACATTTTATTCACATGAAATATATAGTTATTTTAATCTATTCCAAATAAAACCACATTGGGATTCTAATTGGAATTTTCTTAAATTTGTATTGTATTTTGAGATAAAATTGCCACTTTAATGGTAGTATATTTTCCCATTTATGAATATAGTATGTCCTTCCCTCTGTTATTCACTCAGATTTTGTTTTAAAACCTTCAAATACTCCCTATGAAGTTATTGTAGTCTGTTGTTATGACTTGGAAATATATATAGAAAATTCATATTTTTTTTATTAATTATAGATGTTAGAAAGGAGGACTGATATGATTCTTCCAGGATATTGTGGCTTGGAGAGTGTTTGATGAGGGTGTGCCATGTACTTAACTAAGTTGTCAGCCTTTTCAAAGTAATAGACCAGGAATGGAATTCATTTATCTGGAAAAATGCTTGCATCTCTGATACTTAATGGAATGCTAGTTTTGCCTAAGGATTACAGAATGCCAACTTTTGATGTGTGCTTGTTGGAACAAGATTGAATTTCTTCCACATTAATTTCTTTTCAATAGGATTTTTTTCCTGTCTGGTTGAAATAATTTGGGGGGAACATTTATTTAAAAACAGCATATTCTATTTATTTACCCATTAATGTTATTTTTGGATACAAATAATTTTTCCTGTAACTAATCATAGTCATTTTTTTTTAAGTTTGGATTTTAAAATAAAAAGTGATATTAATTACTTCCTGTAACTTTTATACTTCTGATCCCACGCATTTCCTTATCAGATTCATTAAGAGGGAACAGGAAAGGAAATTCTCCTGGGAGAGTCATTATTGGGCTTACATTTTCTCTTTTGTTTTCTTTCCACAGTTGTAAGATGCAGAGAGATGTTTGAATACGGGGGGTTTGTGGAGCAGCAACTATGATGTTTCTTTTTACCTCAATTTACGAATCTTAACCTTAACTGTGCACATCCCAGGCCTTTACAAAGTGTTCCCGAGTGAGCCTTCCTTACTATCAGGAGGCATATGGACTTTCGTTGCCTTCTGCAGTCACATTTTTTCAGGGTGAGTGTGGAACAAGCTGCACATGTAGAGTTTTATGGATTAATTTAAACAGCATGAGGGCAGTGCCCAGACCTTCTTAATCATAGGACCCCTCATTTATTAAAATAGCAGCAACAACCATTGCTTTCACTGGAAACTCATTCTCTGCTCTCCATGGTCATGAGTTTGTCAGTATCTTTATTAAAGCCATTTTAATGCCTTTTAAAAAACTCTTAAATAATTGAGGATTGAAGTTGGTGGGGGAAATCTCTGTATTTAATTAAAATAGTTGTTCTATGAGACTGAGAACTTAAAGTGAGACTGTTGTCTGGAGTCCTTAAGGGATTCTTAATTGATATGTTCAAGGCAAAACCCAGCTCAAGACATTTGTTTCCGTGTTCTTGGGGGAGAGTATTTGCTTTATCTTTTTATGTTGATTTATTTATTTATTTTGAAAATAAATTGATTTAAATTATTTATTAATTTTTGGCTGCACTGGGTCTTCGTTGCTGCACGCGGGCTTTCTCTAGTTGCGGCGAGCGGGGGCTACTCTTCGTCGCAGTGCGCAGGCTTCTCACTGCGGTGCCTCCTCTTGCTGTGGAGCACGGGTTCCAGGCGCGTGGGCTTCAGTAGTTGCAGCATGCGGGCTCAGTAGCTGTGGCTTGATGGCTCTAGAGCGCAGGCACAGTAGTTGTGGCGCATGGGCTAGTTGCTCTGCGCCGTGTGGGATCTTCTAGGGCCAGGGATCGAACCTGTGTCCCCTGCATTGGCAGGCGGATTCTTAACCACTGCACCACCAGGGAAGTCTTGCTTTAGCTTTTTAAAATTAATGATATCCATGAATTGGAGTATCAATGCTCCTTTTCATAGACAAGTACCTTTCTGAAAAGCATTTCTTGTATTTGTATTTTTTTTTTTTTTTTTGTCAAATAACACTTAAGAAAGTATGGGTCTGATTATAGTCAGGAAACAAGAGATTTCAGAGGCTCAAGTCATTAACAATCTGAACAAGAGCCAGATAAAGAGGTGTTACAAAAGTTCACTAAAATAAATTAGAAACATGGTATCAGTTAACTCAAGTTTCCACTGCTACTTACATAATTGATGAAATACCAGTTGTCTTGATCCAGGGAATAGAGACAGTGCCCCTAGTAGAAATTTAAACACTTTTCACCCATACGTCTCCATCTCTGTTAAAAATCTGTGCAAACTTCATGGAACAATTCCAAGCCACTCTACCAAGAGACAAGAGAGTTTCCCCTTCCAAAGTTGTCAGGCAGAGTCAGCTGTTACTCTGAAACCAAATCATATGTGGCATAAGGCTACTTCCCAAGAAGACTGGCTTGTTTTATTATCTAAAGTTAAACCCTTTCAAATGCCTACTAAGATGTTGACTGGCTCAGAAGCACATAAAGTAAATGCATGCAATAAATCCCTGATTTTGAACATGAACAGAGAACATAAAATTTTTATTAGCAGAAAAATCCGGTTCTTTTTATCTGACTAAACAAAGGTTCAAAGGGATTTATATATTTGTGGTTTGAAGGCGTACTAAATGTTTAGCCTTCTCAGGGCATCCTCTAGTCTCTGGCTGTGAGGCCTGGGTAATCCACTGGTTCCCAGTCTCTGACCTGGGGGTCCGTCTTACTAGGCTGCAGTGAATTGAGCCTACTGTCTTTCAGCATACAAATGTAAATTTGGGCAAATGCAGAAACTAATCTTTAAAGAAGATTTGGTCTCCAAATCTAAGAGGGAAAAATGTGTCAAGTAGAATTTGCTCTAGGAATATAAATCAATATTCCTATCGTATCCATCTTTCCTCTGTAGCTTAACCCACAACCCACCAAGCAGATGTGGCCACTGAACCAAAAGTGACCACTGGACTCCTGTGTGTTCCTAGAGGAAAAAGCTATGCCCAAATATAGCTGATCTTCTCTGATCAGATTTCATTTGGTAAAACTTAGAAATAAGGGACACAAAAGGAAGCAGACAGTTGGGGCTGAGGAGATTGGAGGTGGTGGTGTGCTTGACTGGAGTATGAGTAAATGAAGGAAGCAGATGTAGGGATGCTTTAGAGGGCATTAGAGGGGATCAGAGGGAGGGACCATTAGCCCCACAAGAACCTGAAGGCTTTCAGGCCCTCCCTCCCAGGTTCCCATGATGCTGGGAAGTGGGTGCCATGCCCTAGATTTGTGAGAGCCCCTCATCCTTTTAACCTGACTTAGTTGGAGCAATTTCTGTTTCTTGTAGCCAAAGGATCCTTGACTGAAACAAAGATAAAGACATTACTATAAAGTCCAAAAGATTTGGAGGACCGACTGATAAAAGCGTCACGCTTTACAAAGAACCCTGTCACATACCTGGGTTCAAGCTCTGGCACTCTGGCCAACAGCATGGCCTCTAGGAAGGACTTTAGACTTCTGGTCACAGTTTGTTTATTTGAAAAATCAGGGAGAGGAAAGAGGATTGAATTACACCATCTGTGAATTTCCCTTGAGATTCTACATTCTTGGAATCTACTGATTTTGTTGAACTTCAACCGGATATAATTATTTGGTTTCTGTAAGTGCTAGAGAGAGAGTAGAGACATGAAGGTAAATGTCGGTGAGTCAGGGAGGCCCAGGAGTAGAGGCTTCTGGACTGAAGATCAAAGGACCCCCAGTCAAGGTTAAACATGGCATCAGAAAGACTTCCGGTTTAAAATGTCAAGACTTCCGATTTAAAATGAAAACTCTCCTTGGGGGCTTCCCAGGTGGCGCAGTGGTTGAGAATCTGCCTGCCAGTGCAGGTGACACGAGTTCGAGCCCTGGTCTGGGAAGTTTCCGCATGCCACTGAGCACCTGAGCCCGTGCACCACAGCTACTGAGCCTGCGCGTCTGGAGCCTGCTCCACAAGAGAAGGCTGTGACACTGAGAGGCCCGCGCACTGCGATGAAGAGTGGGTCCCGCTTGCCGCAACTAGAGAAAGCCCTCGCACAGAGACGAAGACCCAAAGCAGCCAAAAATAAATAAATTAATTAATTAAAAGCAAAACAAAACAAAAAACCAAACAAAAAAAAACTCTCCCTGGGGATGGACTGGTAACAAGTTTTCCCCTTCCTCCAGGGGAGATTATTCTGGATTATTCAGATGGGACCAATCTAATCACAAGAATCAAACATAGAGAATCATTCCTTGCTACGGTCAGAATAAGAGGGAGATGTGTTGTGGGCACTTTGGAAATGGTGAAGGGGACCACGAGACAATAGATGGAGACAATCTCTAAGGTCTGGAAAAGGCAAGAAAACAGACTGTCCCCTAGAAACTCCAGAAAGTTATGTAGCCCTGCTGACACCTTGCTTTTAGCCCAGTGAGACCTGTGTTGAACTTCTAACCTACCGAACTACATGATAATAAAATTGTCTTAAACCACTCAGTTTGTGGTAATTCCTTACAACAGCAATAGAAACCACTATAGTGAACATGACTGTGAGTGCGACTAATGCCCTCTAGAATTATATTCTTCACTCCTGATGATCAAAGTAAAATTGGCAACAATTTGTGATTTGTAGTCTGGAGCTGTTTCCACTGAACCAGAACTCAGAAGACCAGTGTGGAAAGAAGACCAGACTGGAAGGAGAGATATATGGGTTCAGGCTCTGTACTTGGTGATTATGTAACCTGGGATGAATCACTTAAACCCTACAGTTCTGGTGTCCTCAACTCTACCATGAGGGTTTTAGTCTAAGATAACCTCTAATTCCTTTGAGTGTTGCTCCTTGATGATTTCTCTGAGTGCCTGCCTCACCCTGAGAGCCAATGTTCATGGGAGACTCTAACGTGGCCATCTCTGCTAGGAGGTGGAGTCTTACAGAAGGTTCCATGAGTAAGAGTTCTATGTGTCATGGTTAATTTTCAAATGTAGTTTTGCTTGCTTTGGTGACAGATGGATGTTTAAATGTACTTGTCAAAGGGAAATATTTTGTCCTAACTTTTATGATTTCTCAACATGGGGTGAGATTTGAGGACTTGGATTTAGGATGTGAGACATGGTAGCTCAAATTCAGGACCAAAAACTTCCGGTTTAATTTTCAGCAGAATATTAGTTATCTATTCTACAGTTATTAGAGGGCAGAATTAATTGATCTCACAACTTCTTTTCATTATGAAATACAGATATTTTGTAATATAACTTTCCCTTAATTTACCCCAAGGGTTTTGCCTTTCTCGTTTGTATAGTAATTCTTCTTTTCCTTTAGAACATTCTGTACTAGGTTTTTAATCTGATATTTACTTTAATCTACCTCAATATATTTACATTCTTGACTCATTTGATTACTTTCATTAACTTTTTTACTCATGGATTTTTAAAAGCCTATCAACAAAACCTAAACCTTCCTTAAGTTCTTTTTAGTTATTTTGCCAAAAATAATAATTAAATGGTTGCTTGTTTATTATATGTTGGATGGCTGTGGTCACTGAGGTAGAGAAAAGTATCTGTTATAGTCTTGGAGTTATTTTGATGCCAATTACACAAATTTATTTTGGAAATTCTTATTCTTTGTTGTCAGGCAAATGAACATCAGGAGACTTGAATGCATTTTAGAAAAACCTCACTTTAATTATTTTTTGATCTGAAAACCTGAAATTTGTATGAAATATACAAACCATACCTAATAGTTGTGTTGAGATTTATGTAAACTGTTTTATAATATTCAGGGACGTGTAATTATAGAATGTCAATGTCGGAAAGGACTCTAAACTATAGTTATTATCATTATTACTATAGACATTCATTTCATGTCCTTTTAAGTAAAATGTTTACTAAGCATACTAAAGTAATTGGATTAGAAAATTAAACCCAAGTATAAAATAAGCTTAGAATAGACAATCCATTGTATCCAAACAATAGACACAATTATAAGGGACTTTAATTTACAGTCCTTTTTGAACTTAGACTTTGGATTGCTAGTAGTTCATGGTGACCCCAAGTCTAAACAAGCCATTAACTTGACTATTTTGAGGTTGACGCAGCAGTGGAAGGAGCACTGGTGCTGGGCTCTAAAGTTATGTCTTTCTAGCTGTGCAATCTTGTGTGAGTTCTTTCATTTTGCCAGTCTTTAGTTTTCTCATAGTCCAAATAAGTCCATTGATAACTGGCTTAGATCCTCATCAGTAATAAATTATTTAGATAAAGAGTGTCTAGAATATAGCAAGTATCCAGTAAGTCATTATGCTTTTGTGTATATTCCTTTTGGTTCCTAAAACATGATGCTTCCACAGCACTCTTTAAGAAAAATCTGAGGACTGTTCATGGCATACACTCTATTTTGTGAGGCTTAAAGCTTTATGTCCCATGATGTCCTGCATGTTAGAATTTACATTTGAGTAGTGGATTATCTCACCTGCATTGCAGGCACAAGGCCATTAGTGAGATAATCTACATAAACGTACTACAGATATGAAGTAGTAATATTATTTTCGAGAAATCTTAGTGCACATTTATTGTCCATTGGTATCACGTGCAAACAAATTTGTGACACGAAGTTTTGTATTTGCTTCATTCCAAAGTTTATTTTTTCTTTCTCATTTATTTCCAATTTACGCTATCTTGCTTTATTTTCTATAACTTTGTTTAATGCCGTCACTCCACTTCAGAACAAGGTAGGATGCTAACACACAAATATATAGGTATATGTGTATATACATGCACATTAGTATCATTATTACTGTTTTTAAAATTCTACACTACGAAGGAAGAAGTGGGTGAGCTCTGGAATTCTGTCTAATTTGTATGTGGTGTACTTCTGATTGTTCTGACAAGCTGGATGTAAGAGCTTTGTGTTGAAGAAGAATCTAATTTGGACATCAGGCTGGAAAATTTCCCCTTTTGAAACACTGAATGCCTAAATTGTGAAAGATAAAGACAATATTATCAAAGTTTATGTATGCATATAACAAAGTGTTTGAAACACATTGTACTTTAGATAAAGCCAATTAACATTTAATTGCTTTGATGACAATTTTCTAACTACATGAATGTGGAAATTTGACTCAACAGACTTATCTCTCCCAGGCAGAGCATAATTCTAGAACTTGTCGCTCATTTCCATCTGGAATATATTGCTACAGGAGAGCACGGGGTTTTCTGAGGCCTGGGTTTCTTCAGGACCACTGTTTTAGGAAACATGACGCCTGAGGAAGCAATATCTCAGTTTCGTGTGGGACAGAATTATTGTCAGAGCATTAGTACTTATGCTGTATTAGAATCTTAGTTCTTAGGACACAAAGTGTAGGTTAGAATCACAAAGTAGAGTCTGGGGTTGAAAGCAGAGAGACATGTATCTACCTTAAATACTTTTGCATTTAAGGTATTGCCAGATACCAACCTTGGGTATTCTATTTTTTTGAAACTAATGTTATGATTGGCATTGGTTTGTAAAAAATGAGTTTAGTTATTGACTTTTCCATGTGTGGAATCACTGAAGAATACATAAGCTATACCAAATCAACCAATATTTATATCTGATATGGAGAGAAAAATGTTTCTTTAAATTTAAATGTTCACTTGCTTTCCTTAGATGTAACTAACATGTTAAAAATCTCTGTGATCAGAGATAAACCACGCACATATGGTCACCTTATCTTTGATAAAGGAGGCAAGAATATACAATGGAGAAAAGACAGCCTCTTCAATAAGTGGTGCTGGGAAAACTAGACAGCTACATGTAAAAGAATGAAATTAGAACACTCCCTAACACCATACACAAAAATAAACTCAAAATGGATTAAAGACCTAAAGTAAGGCTAGACACCATCAAACTCTTAGAGGAAAACATAGGCAGAACACTCTATGACATAAATCACAGCAAGATACTTTTAGACCCACCTCCTAGGGAAGTGGAAATAAAAACAAAAATAAACAAACTTAAAAGCTTTTGCACAGCAAAGGAAACCATAAACAAATCCAAAAGACAACCCTCAGTATGGGAGAAAATATTTGCAAATGAAGCAACTGACAAAGGATTAATCTCCAAAATTTACAAGCAGCTCATGCAGCTCAATATCAAAAAAACAAACAACCCAATCCAAAAATGGGCAGAAGACCTAAATAGATATTTCTCCAAAGAAGATATACAGATTGCCAACAAACACATGAAATAATGCTCAACATCATTAATCATTAGAGAAATGCAAATCAAAACTACAATGAGGTATCACCTCACACCAGTCAGAATGGCCACCATCAAAAAATCTACAAACAATAAATGCTGGAGAGGGCTTCCCTGGTGGCGCAGTGGTTGAGAGTCTGCCTGCCGACGCAGGGGACACGGGTTCGTGCCCTGGTCCGGGAAGATCCCACATGCCGCCGAGTGGCTGGGCCCGTGAGCCATGACCGCTGAGCCTGCGCATCCGGAGCCTGTGCTCCGCAACAGGAGAGGCCACAACAGTGAGAGGCCCGTGTACCACAAAAAAAGAAAAAAAAAAAAATGCTGGAGAGGGTGTGGAGAAAAGG